>PVJX010006597.1:60968-76775 GCA_004027295.1 Dolichotis patagonum | reverse complement strand
GGGGGGGGGGGAGATGTGGTATGTTTGATTCTAAGCCCGCGCCCCGGTAGGCAGCAGGCTGCTTACTGGTTGGCTCGGCGCCCTAAGTTCCAGCATGGCGCGGATCTCAGGAAACGCTCTGGCTTCTTGTTTCCCGCCCTGGGGTGGCCGCGGCTCCCCACACCACAGTCACTTCCCAGGGCGGCTGGCTGCTTACTGGTTGGCTCGGCGCCCTCCAGTTTTTGTTTCTTGAGACAGTTTTGCTGGGTCGCTCAAGCTGGTTTGGGGCTGACGGTGTTACCCAGGCTGGGTTTCAGCTCTGGCCATCCTCCTGCCTCAGCCTCCTCAGTGCTGGGACCATAGGTGTGCGGCCCCACGCCAGACCCATGTGAATTTACAGGATGATTTAGATCTAGATGTAAAAAGGCACACGTGTTCAGAGGTGGGGCTTTGGAAAGGGGTTGGGTCCTGGGGGTGCCGGAACTCATCCATGGGTCCGCTCATTGATTAGTTCTGAGCTGTGTTATTAGGGCCCAGGGCCTGGCTGGACAGCTGGGTCCCTGGAGGCCAGAGGTGTGACCTGAAAGTTGAGGTACAAAGGATGTCAAGTTCTCATCCAGCCTGGATGACTTAGGGATCTAAGGAGACCCCATCTCAAAGTAAAAATCCTAAGTCAGGTGTGGTGGCGGACACCTGCCATCCCAGCACTCGGGAGGCTGAGGCAGGAGGATCTCTGTGAATTCGAGACCAGCCTGGGCTCCAAAATGAGCTTGAGGCCAGCCCAAAATGACATCATCAAAAAATCAACGTCGATGAAGAATAAAGAGGGCCGGGGGTGTTGGTCAGTGTGAAAGCCGGGGCTTCAATCCCCAGCACTGGGCAGGAGGAGGCCAGAGCAGAGATTTTTTTTCTGGTACTGGGCATTGGATTGAAGACCTCACGCTTGCCAGGCAGGTGCTGTGCCGCTGAGCAAAATCCCCCAGGCTGAGCGCAGAACTTTATCCATCTGTCTTCACAGAGGACGTGGCAAGAGGAAACTGTTTACAAGCAAGGAGAAACCTTCACCAGGATGTAGCTATAGCCTTGGTCCTGGCCTCCCAGCCTCCCAGCACTGAGGGATAAATGCCGTTTGCTAAAGCCACTGGAGCTATAATTAGTATTCTTTGTGTGGTGGAACACAGACCCTTTGCCCTAAGCTCTGTTCCCAGACTTTTTTTATTTTATTTTATTTTATTTTATTTTGTTTTGTTTTGTTTTGTTTTGTTTTGTTTTACTTTACTTTACTTTACTTTATTTTATTTTATTTTATTTTATTTTATTTTTGAGACAAGGTCGGACTGTGTAGGCCAGGCTGACCTCGAACTCACAGTGCTCCTCCTGCCTCAGCCTCCCGAGTGCTGGGATCACAGATGTGTGCCACCACGCCTGGCTTGTGTGTGTCCCCTTGAAGTTTTTTGGGGGGTTTCCCCTCTCTGAGCGCCAGTCTCCCTTCCTGAAACTGGAAGGCTTCAATTCTGCTGTGTGCGTACGGACCCAGGATCTGTGAGCACCTCATCCTCTGAGTCTGTTAGGTCCACAGACTCCAGGTCAGCAGCCAGGTGTGACAGTATCTGCGGCCACCACCATCCCTGGGCTCCAAGCCACCAGAGGGCGCCATGAACACTGAGCGAGATCCTTGCTCCTTGTCCTCAGCCCACCATGGCTCCCACCTGGGCCAAAGCCCAAATCCTCCTGCAGCCGGAAGGGCCCTGCACGACCTTCCCATCTCCCACTGGTCTCCTCTCTCTCTGCCCCTCCTCCTTTTGCACCAGCCACACAGCCAAGGGCTCTGTCCTGCCCCAGGGCCTTTGCACACACCTCACCCTCTGCCTACATTGCTTTTCTTTAGTTACCACCATAGCTGTCTCCCTCACCACCTCTAAACCTTTACTCAGATGGTCACCTTTTTAATGTGACCTTCCAGGACCACCTTATTAAAGCTCTAAACTTGATCTTGCTGTGTGCCTTACTTCTTCTCCCCATTTGGCTTTTATCTGTAGCACCTTTGGTTTCTACACCGTTACATATTTACTGATTCTTGGTTTCTCCCCATTGGAAACGTAAGGACTGTGAGAACAGTGATTTTTTTTTTGTTGTCTTTTTGAGACAGGGTCTCGCTATGCAGTCCAGGCCGGCCTTGAGCTCACCTTGTAGCCCAGGGTGGTCTCAAACTTGCAACAATCCTCCTGCCTCAGCCTCCCGAGTGCTGGGATTACAGGGGTGTGCCACCACCCCTGGCTCTGCCCTTAAACATAGCAGCAAAATTTATGTTGTGTAGTTTACTACAATAAAAAATGTTAAATTATTTGTGATGATTTAATTATTACCTACTGCCAACAGGTACTCATAACGATAAAAAATTCTTGAGATAAATTCTCGAAGTCACCCAGGTTGTGCAGGCCTAGACACCCAGCACTTCAGGAGGCTGAGGCAGCAGGTTGGCAAGTTGAAACCCAACCTGGACAACTTGCAACTTAGTGAGACCCAGTCACAGAATGAAAAATACAAAAGGGTTGGGGGGATAGTTCAGTGCAAAGGCCCTGGGTTCAATTCCCAGGGCCAAAACCAAAAACAAAAAAGACATTCAGGTTTTTTTTTTTTAATCTTTTTGAGACAGGGTCTCACTATGCAGTTTAGGCTGGCCTTGGGCTCACTTTGTAGCCCAGGCTGGTCTCAAATTTGCAAGGATTTGCCTGCCTCAGCCTCCCGAGTGCTGGGATTACAGGAGTGAGCCACCACGCCCAGCTTTTAAAGTCTCTCAGTTTGTAGTAATATGTTGTGGCAGTTCTATGAAACTAATAAGCATGTGGAATCAGAAAAAAATACATAAAATTAGAAGAGGTCAGGCTGGGTGAAGTGGTGCATGTCTGTAATCCCACCACTTGGGAGGCTGAGGCAGGAGGATCACTGTGAGTCAAGGCCAGCCTGTGCCTATATCAAAAATTCAAAAAAAAAAAAAAGTCATGGAAATTGTACTCTTGAGTCTCTTGGTGTTTGCCTCCCTTGTCCCAGGAGATGGGAAACCACCTGTGTCCCTTTCCCGTGGCTTGACTGGGTCCACATCTGTCTACTATTTTTCAGAATAAAACACAATGAAAGAGCTTAGAAAATTTATTCTTTCTGGTTCCCCCCCCCCTTTAAAATAACACACACACGGGCAGGGCAAGGGATGAGGAGGAGGTGGAAGTCGTGGGGGCCCCCAGCCCCCTAATACCCCAGTCCCTCTTTCACAGTCCCTTCGTGGGGTCCCCTAAGGACTGGGAGGAGTGAGGGGGCTCTGTTCTAAGCTCAGAACAACTCTAAAGTGCAGAGGCGTGAGGGTCGGGGTGTCGGGCTGGTGCGGGGTGGGTGCCTTGCACCTCTTTCTGGTAGAAAAATAGACCTGGGGTGAGTTTGGAGGTTCGACTCTTGTTCATTTCTTTTGCACCCTTTGGTGCTAAGGTTTATGGGAGCACATCTGCTCCTGGCTCCTCCGAGGGGCTGGCAGTGTGGGGGGTAGGGAGGATCCCGTAACGTGACACCGTCTCAGGCTGCCTGTCTGCCAGCCCCCAGGACGAGTGATTGGAGTTTCCCAGACCGGGGTTCAAGTGGGCAGGCAGGGAGAATGCAGCAGGTGTGAGGGTGAAGAGGCAAGTGTGGCCTCAGCCTCAGGGAGGAGGTGCATGTGGGGTCTGGCATCCACTGAGGCCTGGGAGCCCCATGTCACCGGGCTGCACCGCCGTGATAGCCTGGGTTTTTTGGAGCAGGGGGCGGGGCTGCCCCACCCTGATCACGTGACCTTGGGGGCGGGGCTTGGGCCTAGGAAGGGGCGTGCGCACACGGGGTGCGGTGCCCGGGAGGGTTAAGCTGTGCCTCCCGTGGGGAAGTCTGTCACCCGCGGCTGGGGGAAGGAATGTAGAATCTAGAATCGGGAACCAGCAGCTCCAGCTGCCGGGGTCCCCCGGCTGTGTGGTTGGGCCCCCACATTGGTTGGGGCATTGGAAACTTGGGAGCCAGTGGTCAGTTGGGGACTGAGGGTGAGGGTGCTGGAAACCTAAGGGGTCCCGCAGTCAAAGCTGAAGGCCCTAGAACCCAGGGGCGAGGTAAAGGAACTCAAGAATCCAGTGGCTGGAAGGGATCTGGGATCCGGTGGCGGGGAGGCCCCAGGATCTAGGCATTGCGTTGCCGGGATCCCGGGGCTGGGGCTTCTCCACATCCAGAGTCCAGTGGCTGAGCTTGGAGACGCAGAAATGAGGCCTGGCGACCTGCGACTTGCCAGTGGGTTTGGGCCGAGGCCCCGGGGTCCCTGGGGCATGGATCTGGGGGCCGGGTGATGCTGAGGTACAGAGGACCTGTGCTCCAGGGGTTGGGGATCCAGTGATTAAGACACAGAGGTCCGGGGACAGGGAAAGATGGGATCCACCTTGGGGTTAGGAATGTGGGATCCAGGGATTTGGGGGGACCAGGAGTTAAGGGCTAGGGTGTGGATCGTTTGGGATCTTGTGGTTCCGGTAGCAGACTTGAGTCACTGAGTGTGGGTCCGGCAGCAGTTGGGGGGATGGTGGTGATCTGGAGTGGAGGTGCTGGGACCGAAGTGCGGGGATCCAGTGGTGCGGGGTGGGGTGGATCTGGGACCCACGGTTGGGCCGTCAGCGCGGGGGACGTGGTGACGGGTGAGGGGTCAGGGTGGGGAGGGGCTCTGGGTCCCTCACCTGGACGTGACCCCCAGGGTTTGCTTCATGTTCTCGTAGACCACGTAGGAGATGCTCACAGCCGGAATGACCTTCATGAAGTTGGGGGCGATACCACGGTAGAGGCCCCACACGCCCTCGTGGGACAGGATGTGTCGCAGCAGACCCGTCATGGAGAGCTTCGGGGCTCCCTGGATGGAGGCTGGGAGGGGGCGCCGAGTGAGGCCAAAGAGCCCCCCGCGAATCCCCCTCCTACCACCCCCAGGCTGCACCAGCAGGGAGGAGGGTGAGACTACAGCGCCACCAGCGCCCAGCTGCTGGACTTCCATGGGCCCTGGGACAGGTGCCAAGCCCAAGGGCCCACATTAGGGGGTGAACACAAACAGAATGGGTGTGCGCGCCTGTGTGTGGTGGGAGAGGGCAGGAATGTCCTCTTCTTACAACCCAAACCCCACCGCCCCTCCTGCCTAACTCTAGGCATGCGCCCCAGCTGTACGCACAAGCCAGCCCTTGCAGGGACCCTGCCGTGGCACGCCATCTCCCCGTTACCTACCCCTGAATGCGTACTGCACTGGAGAACGCTTTATTGCGGAGCTTTCTGCCTCTCCACCCTGTACCTGGGGACGCACCTCCCTCACCCACCCATGGCTCCCCAGTGAAAAATCACCAGCACAAGTGCTAGGTACCCACGGAAATGGATCGTGGAGGGGAAAATCCACAAAGAGAAATACGGAGAACAGCAGCAGCCAGGCGGGGCCCTGGCTCCCCTCGGCCTGCTCCCGGCCACCTGCAAACCGGGGCTCAAGCTGCCCACCTGGGAAGCCAGGGCGCTGCCCACAGTGCCCTCCGCCTAGGCTAAGACTCCCAGCATGCTTTGCCCAGGCCCCTGCAGCTGCGCACCCTCGGCTCCCCAGGGGAAAGGCTGCCACTGCAGATACCACACATGGGCCCCCCGAGGGCCCGAGGAGGGTGAGGGCTCAGCAAGGTCCCAAATCCAGGGCAGCCCAGCTCGGGGCTCCCCCACTGAGGAGCCGGGGAGCAGCAGGGCGTGGGCCCCGTGCTCCCAGCCAGCTCTCACCTTGGGCCTGCATTCGGGTCCGGACCAGAGCCAGGGGGTAGCTGGCGATCTGGCCACAGGTGCTGGAGATGGTGCCACAGGCCAGGAGCACGGGGATCCCCGGGTTGGCCGACTCCTGGCTGTACTGCTGCAGCCACCGGTTCTTGAGGGTCTGGAGTGAGAAGGGGAGGGGTGGTGGGTGGCAGGGGCCTGGCTGCAGGGACCTGCAGGGGAGGGGTGGCAGGCGGCAGGGGCCTGGCTGCAGGGACCTGCAGGGGAGGGGTGGCAGGCGGCAGGGGCCTGGCTGCAGGGACCTGCAGGGGAGGGGTGGCAGGCGGCAGGGACCTGCAGGGGAGGGGTGGCGGGTGGCAGGGGCCTGGCTGCAGGGACCTGCAGGGGAGGGGTGGCAGGCGGCAGGGGCAGAGCTCAGCGCGCCTGCCCAGGCTGGACCAGGGGTTTGCCTCCACCCCTTCCCGGAACCCTCACCCCATGGGTCAGGAGGCCCCGCACTGCGCAGGCCCTGGCCCCCGGGACCTGCATGCGGGATCTGGTCTGTGTCACATGGGGCTTTGCAGATTGGGAGAAGCCAAGGACTCTGGGGTGAGAAATCATCCTGAGCTATCTCAGGGGGCCACTGTCATCAGGCTGGTACTGGGCTTGGAACCCAGGGCCGCCACACTGAGTGCCATCCCCAGCTCCTTATTTATTTTCTTTTGAGGCAGGGTCTCACTAAGCTGGGCTCAAACTCGACACCTTCCTGCCTCAGCCTCCCAGATGATTGGGATGACAGGGGTACAGCCCCACCCTCTGCTACCATGGTCTTTATGAAGAGTCATAAAGGGAGGGGTGGGTGGGGATGAGCCGTTGCTCAGCATACCCAAAGGCCTGGGTCTGATCCCCAGCATCTAAATACATAAATAAATAAGATATGGTGGGGATGAGATGGAGGGGAGAGGATTCTATGCAGCTGGCTCTGAAGATGGAGGAAGGGGCCACAAGCCAAGGGATGCTGGTGCCTCACAACCCAGAGAGGAAGAGAGATGGGGATTCCCTGGAGCTTCCTAGAAGGCAGGCAGCCCTGCCAACCTCTGCATTTTCTAAAGCACAGGGAGTCTCCATCCTGGGCTTCTGACCACCCTGAGCCTGAAATGATATAACTGTGATAGTTTGTAACGATGGCCACAGGAAACAGACAGTCTTGGCTCAGATCCCTGGGCAGAGGCCACAGCGCTGCCCTGGCTGCCAGAGTGACCTCTGTTCCAGGCTGGAAGCTCAGGCTGCTCTGCCCGGGAGCCCTGTGCCCAGTGATCAGCATTCCAGAAGCAGCCTGGAAGTTGTGCGGTGTTAAACCGGGCATGGGGGGTGCACGCCTGTCATCCCAGCATGAGGCAGGAGGCTGAGGCAGGAGGATCACCATGAGTTCAGGCTAGTCTGGACTACAAAAGTCAGCTCAAGCCTAGGGTGAATCGCATATCCAGACCCCGACTCAAACAGAACAAAGCAAAACACAAAAATTCTGTCTCACAGAACCCAAACCAAGCCAAACTAAGGGTCCATCAGAGCCCGGGTTCCCTTGCCTCCGTGTAGCAGCCTGTTCCGGACCTGGAGGGCCGGAGCTGCACTCATCTACTTCTTTGATAACACAGCAGTTTGTTTTGTTTTGAGACACTGGCTCACTAAGTTTTACAGGCTGACCTCAAATATGAGATCCTCCTGCCTCAGCCTCCCAAGTGGCTTGGATGAAAGGCATGGGCCACCACACCCAGCCAGTCAGCAGGTCTGCACTGTGTATCCCCAAAGGTGCGCTGCTGTCACAGCCCCCAGTACCTTGAGGTGCAAGGAGGCTCTTGGGGTGCAGTTGGTAAAGATGAGTGAGTGTCACAGGTACCCTTATTTACTTGGCGTTCGGTGCTGGGGATGGCCCAGGGGGTGGCGCGTGCTCTGTGCTCTGCCACTCAGCTACATCCCCAGCTCTTTTTGCATTTTGAGACAGGATCTTGCTAAGTTTCCCCAGCTGGACTCAAACTGTGACCTTCCTGCCTCAGCCTCCCAGTAGCTGGGATTACAGGCAGAAGTCACCTCATCTGGTTCTGGTGTTCTTCCAAGAACAGCAGACACACAGAGAGACAGGGACACAGGTGAAGGACAGAGGCAGGTGACAACAGAGGCAGAGAGGGGGCTGCCTATAGCCAAGCAATGCCGCCAGCTGGGTGGCACACAATTGTCATCCCAGCCGCTCAGGAGGCTGAGGCAGGAGGGCTGCCGGAGTCCAGGAGTTTGAGGCCAGTTTTGAGACCCTTGTCTCAGAAACAATCAAGGAATAACTCTGATTGTTGGCAAGCAGCAGAAACTAGGAAGTGAGATGGGGGTTCAGATGGGCTTCAGAGGGGGGGCTCTGCTGGTAATTTGAGTTTGGACTTCTGACCCCAGAACTGGGGAATAACACATGTCTGTAGTTTCAACTAAGTGGTCTGTGATACTTTGTTACCAGCAGCCCTAGGAAACAGACACCCACACCCATGACTGGTTGCCTCTCTTTACTTTTCTTTGTTCCTTTTTTGTTGTTTTCCAGATACAGGGTCTCCCTGTATAGTTCAGGCTGGCCTTGAACTCACTGTGTTGCCCAGCCTGGCTTTGAACTTGCAAAGATCCTCCTGCCTCAGCCTCCTTTTTTTTTTTTTTTTTTGTCTTACTACTGCTCAATAAACCACTTGCCCTTGCATTCCTGTCTCAGGTCTGGGTTTTTTTTTCTTGTTTTGTTTTTTAGAGAGAATTAGTGATTTATTTCTGTGTGTTTAGTTCTTAAAGTAAGATTAAAACTTGGATTTGTGGAGTCTTTGTTCATGTTTCACAACAGGGGGCAAAGGTTTCTTCCTTTACGAGAAAACCGAGGCAGTAGGGAACTTCAAGGAGCTTCTAGTCAGGCCACTGCTAGAAAATCTCAAAGGAAGATAGAAGTTATTACAAAGCCCATTGACCGGGTCACAATGAGGCCCTGGAGAGGTCACTTGGCTGGAGCTACAAAACAAAGGTAGTAATTAAGTCTTAGAGCTACAGCCCAGCCCTGAAGCTTACAGCTTTCCTTCACTCTTTTGAGACAAGGTCTTGTCTCGCAGTCCAAGTTGGCCTCAGAGGTGTGGCAGTCGTCCTGCCTCAGCCTCTTGGTGTTGGTAATCTGTAGATGGATCCCAGGGCGAGCCCAGCCCTCGGGACGGACAAGCCCTTTACAAACTCCAGGGTCTCAGGGTGTCACTGTGACTTCAGGGCTGGCCTTGAACTCCTACCTACAAGCGACCCTCTTGTCTCAGCCTTCCCAGTAGCTGAGACTGCAGTGCTACTGCAGCCAGGACTTCACACTTTACCAGCCTTCTTTTGGGGCCAAAGCGGCTTTCGCCAAATAGATGTTAAATGGTTTGTTAAGAGCCGTTTGGAGGTGGAAGGTGGAGCTTAGGGTAGAGCCTTTGCCTAGATCTGTGAGGTCTTGGCTTTGGTTCCCAGCATCAAAATCTAAAAACAAAGACAGTAACAAACCAAAAGCCAAAAACAAACCAGGCATTGTGGTGCACATTTGTAACCCCGGCACTTGGAAGGCTGAGGCAGGAGGATCACCATGAGTTGAAGACCAGTGTGGGCCACTCAGGGAGGTCAAAGCTGGTCTGAACTACATAGTGAGACCCTGTCTGAAATCAAAAATTCTGTGTCTTTTTTCTGCTCGTCAGCTTCAGTGGCGTCTCACTGCACCTTAGGTAAACCCGGCCCCTTCTCGTCTCGGATCCCTGTCTCCTGTGCTAATCTTTTCTCGCTGGTCACTCAAGCCTTCTCCTCCTCCGACATCATCACGGGGTCCACTCCTTCCTGGCAATGTGCTTGGCTTCAGTGTCCTGGCTCCCATGTCACCAACTCTGGGCGTCCCTCCACCCGCCTCCTGATACCGATGCTTCTGCTGACAAATTCTGCCTTAAGATCTTTGGAGACTTTAGCGGGTCAGAGCTGCCACCATCTTATCTGACCTTGTTCCCTGTCATGAACGAACCTGTGGCAGTGATGCCCGGCCTACAGCGGGTGCTTCCTAAGCTCAACTAAGTGAATGAACGAAGGAAGAAACGAATGAACCCATGAACAATGACATTCTCTCATCTGGCTCTCTGGATGCTGGGAAGCTACTGAGAATCTTAACATAGGATGAGCGAACAGAATGTAACTCAGAGCCAGGCGTGGGCGTGCACGGCCGCCATCTCAGTTCTTTAAGAGGCTGAGGCAGGAGGGTCTCACGTTAGAGCCTAGCCTGGATGATTTAGCTGGACCCTGTTTCAAAATAAAAATAAAAAAAGGCTTGGGGTTGCAGCTCAGGGAGAAGGCGCAGAGTTCAATCTCCAGTACCAAAGAAAGAAAACAAAGGGAAGGCGTGATCTGATGCAAAATAAAAGACGGGCTGCTTTGTTCACATACAGGGAAGCCGAGTGGGAGGATCCGGTGAGGCCACCAGGAGGGGCAGGCGAGCTCTCGGAAGCCCCTCCGCGCCAGCCTCTGCTGACACAGGCCCAGACGCGCCTGGCATGGCTGCGGCTCATGAAGAGGCAGAAGGAGCTCCCACGGGCCCTAGGCGTTTGGAGACCAGGGCGTAGGCCTCGTCTGTGACATGCTCTAGGGAAGGTGGGCGTCTCCGGGGCTCATTTTGCTTCCATGGTGGCTCTTGGGAGCCTGACTGACCCCCAACTCCCAGTGGGTAGAGGCAGCCGAGCTGCCAATGAAAGTTTCTTGCAGCTGGAAGTTGGCGGGGGTGCGGGGCTCCTGACACCCGGAGGTCCCCAGGACTGCGGTGCTCGCCCCACGGTTCCCCTCTCTGGCTACCGGTTCCCCTCTCTGGCTACCGGGGGTCCTCTGAGCCAGCCCCAGGGGAAGGAGGGGCGTCCCCAGGGTGGGTGGGGCGGGCTGCTCACACACCTCGTAGACGGCCAGGTCGATGCCCGCGTAGGGGATGATGCCCAGGACGTTGGGCAGGTAGCCACGGTAGAAGGCGCGGGGCCCCTCCTGCTCCAGAATCCGCCTTGCACAGTCCAGCAGCCCCGAGTACTGGCCAGTCCGCCTCAGGGTCAGCCGCGTCTTCAGCACCTGGAAGAAGCCGGTGACCGCTGCGGGAGTTGCTCAGTCCCAATGATGCCTAGAAATAGCCACTCCTAGAAGCAGATACCCTGAGAAGAACTGAATGAAACAAAAATTATAATTGGATCCCTGTATTCTGGGAGGCTGAGGCAGGAAGATCACAAGTTTCAGGTCAGACTGGGAGGTTTATCAAATTAACAAGACCCTGTCTCAAAATTAACGATAAGAGCTGGGGATATGGCTCAGTGCAAAGGCCCGGGGTTTGGTCCCCAGTACCTTGAAGCAAAAACATTATATAGTTGACAAGTTTCTGTTGTCCTCAAATCTATTAGAAATAGTTACGCCTCCCAGGGGAGTGTGTGGCAGTCTCCCAATACCTCGTTCCCCACACAGCCACAAGAAATAGAATCTGGGGCCAGGGGTTTAGCTCAGCAGCATAAGCGCCTGCCTGGCAAGCGCAAGGTTGTGAGTTTGATCCCCGGTACCAAAAATAGAAAGAAAGAAACAGAATCTAACTCTCTCCCAGTCTCTCTAGGTGTATGGTCCTGTTCCTAACTCCTAGCTAATGAAACAGAAGGAAAGGAAAGAGGTATGTACAACTTTCAGAAGAAGACAAGGGGGGTATTCCCTCTTTTGTGACTTCTTTTTGGCTGGAATGTGGGAGGTGATGAGCAGAGCATAAGCAGCCACATTGGACCAGGAGGTAGATGCTGCTCACCAAGATGGTAGGACAGGAAAATGGACAGAAGGAGCCTGGGTGACTAACCCTCTGGGTCCCTACCCCAGGCCTGACCTGCTCATCTCAAGACTTTATTTATTTCTGTCTTTTTTGAGACAGGGCTTCACTATGCAGTGCAGGATGGCCTTGAGCTCACTTTGTAGCCCAAGTTGGCTTCGAACGCACAAGAGATTCTCCTGCCTCTGCCTCCTGAGTACTGGGATGACCAGTGTGTGCCACCAGGCCCAGCTTCAAGACTTCATTTATATTGCTAGTTTTCTGTTACTTTCAGAAGCCTCGTCACCTGAGACCTAAAGTGATTTTCTGTGAAACAAATAACTAAAAACGCTAACCTCTGGGAACAATATTCCACCCCTTAGAAGAGACATATCTGGAAATGGCTGGTTGCTATGACTACTACCCAAAGAGCTCTAGCCAAGGTTACGGTTCCCAAAAGTTACTGCCCACACTGCCACAGCCGGTTCGGACTGTGATTCCCAAACAGGCTGGATGGGGAAGGGCACTGTCTCCTTTGGCCGCCGCCCCTCCCGTCTCCTCACCTCCATGGGGTAAATGACGGTCTGGGCTGTGGCCCCGGCCAAGGAGCCGGCCACAAAGCGCTCCTGTACCTGCAGCGTGTCCTGCTGTCCCCGGATGGCCCGCTTGATCTGCGGGAGGAGAGGGAGCCAAGTGGGCCTCGGAGTGGAGGCTTGGTGCACCCTGCTTACCGGCTGCCTCACAACAGGCCCACTGTGGGCATCGCGGGGAGAGCAGCCCTACGCACCCCCCAACCCCGCGTCCCCAACTCCCCGACTCCCCGAGCCCAGGCCGAGCCCGCCCCTCACCTGCTCATAGGCCATGAATTTGATGGCCGACTCGGGCGCGATCTTGAGAACGTTGATGCCGTTCCCCCGCCACAGCGAGCGGACACCCCCCTCCTGGACCATGCTCCGCAGGCCCCCCAGGATGTTCAGCCGGTTGGTCTTCGAGGCGTGGACCTGAGAGGGGAGACACGGTGGCTTCAGAATCCCATCCTAAGCTGGGCGCGGTGGCGCGCGCCTGTCATCCCAGCACTCGGGAGGCTGAGGCAGGAGGATCTTTGCGAGTTCGAGACTGGCCTGGGCTACAAAGTGAGCTCAAGGCCAGCTTGAACTGCAGAGTGAAATCTTGTCTGAAAAAACCCCCAAAAGACAAAAAAAGAATCTCATCCTAGATCCCAGACCTGGGGGACAGGGTCCCTCACCTGCATGAAGACCTTGAGGCGGTCCAGAGGGGCTGTACCCGTGCGGGACACAGCGCCTGCTACTGCGCCGGCCACCAGCTGTTTCCACCACATCCCTGTCAGCTTCTCCTGCTTCGAGAACTCGTCGGGCACCGTCAGACATTCACCGATGTCCAGGACCTAGGACAGGCAGGGCTTGGAGGTGCCATGCCCCGTGGGGGTCCTAAATGGGGCGTCTCCCCCATGAATCCCAGGACACTCAGGGGCCCCACTGGTGAGCTCTGCTGGAGAGTCAGCAGAGGTCTGCTTGGATCCCACGAATGCCACCCGAACGCCCAACGCGGTGGTCTCTACCTAAGACTTTAAGATCCGACCACCAGTGCCACCAAAGGACCCACGAGGTCCTACCAAGGCATCCACCCAGCCCACCGACGGATCCCAGCCAAGCACCTGCCATTGAAGGGTCCCACTCTTAGATCCCACTGCAAGGTCTCCCATAGACCTTTCCAGAAGATTCCTGCAGAGCCACACCGCTCTTACGAGGACCCTCTTATCCCATGGATGACACCACCCCATCTTTGGTGATTCTCAGGAAGTGGACATTGGGAGGAACCACCCCCACTTCCGATAGATCCCTGGACCCTAGGAAGCCAAGGGCTTCTTAACTTTTCTGTCCAGGGGCAGATCCTTCATGGGTGGGGAGAGAGCACGGCAGGAAGGGAGCTGTGTGGGTTGGGGGGGGCTGGAAGCCCATCTGGTGAGCTTTCTCCCCTGTCCCCTCTGCTCCCAGACAGTAGAGATGCCCTGGCTGGTCCCCGGGCCCCTGAACCCCACACGCGGGAGGAAGAGAAACAGCTCTGTCCCACAGCGGCCGTCGAGGCACAGCCCTCCACGCTGAGGAGGAGGAGAGGGCGTCCTGCCAGGCCTCGAGGCCGCTCACCGTGGAATGCTTCCAGAAGTACAGCACGTCCTCTAGGTTATCCAGCGAGTGCAGCAGGAAGTGGTCACGCCATTCCTGCCAGTCGATGGTCATCGTGCCGTCGCGGTCCATGCTGGGGGCAGGGTTGGGACAAGCTCAGGCCTCAGGCTGGCTGAGGTGCTGTGGGGTCTGCAGGTTTGGGGTGCACTGAGAGAGAGAGCTCTCCACATCTCCGGGACTGCCCTAACCACATTCCCTTGGTGTCCTGTTTCCTTCCCTCACACTCAGCCTATCAGGGGACGCTGTGACCCTTGTCCTACACGGAGGGGAAACTGAGGCTCAAACAAGTGGCTGGAGATGTGTCTCACTATTCCAAAGCCCAGCGTCTCAGCTCCGCCTTCCCTGGAACTGACTCTGGCTCAGAAGCTGGTGGTGCCTGAGGGCTCCTGGGGACCTGAGTTACCCGGGATTCGGCACCGTCAGCCACTCACCTGTGCAGAATCTTCTCCGCCTGCTCCGGCGTGATGGAAATACCCAGAGCTCGGAAACTCTGCTGGATCTCTGAGACATCGATATGACCTGGAAAATGGGTCAGAGGCGGGGAAGGGTGTGTGGGGGAGACTCCGGGGGACCCCAGGACTAAGGATCAGTGCCGCTCGAAATGGAGATGATCTAGCAAGACCAGAAGCAGAAACCCAGGGCGAGGTTGTGGGGGATGCAGCAAGGTCCCTAATGCACTGGGCAGAGAGGTGGAGCCAGGCAGCACTGAAGAGTCCTCTAGTCTATGAATGAATGAATGAATGGATGGATGGAGGGCCAAGCACCGGGGTCTTTATGCTACAAGTTATTACAGTGTAATATTTAGAACCCAGAAGCTCCTGGGGGGGAGGGCATCTCTGGCCCCTAAGGAACCCAGAAGCATTATGGGAGAATCTTTGTTGCCCAGCAAAATCTAAGGGCAATAACTGGGGTCCTGCTTCAGAACGGAACAGGAAGTGGGCTGGGCTGTTTGGGACTCGAACCACCTAGATGGGGGTGAGGAGAGCTCCCAAAATAGCTCATGAGTCACCAGAAGAAGCAGCCCTCCCCCTCCTGGCTGCTGGCTGCTCCCTGCCACTTTCTCACCCCATCAGCCCGCGGCCAAGCCCCACCTGCGGCCGAGCTTACCGTCCTGGTTGTGGTCCAGGCTATGGAACATGAGTAGCAACTGCTGTTCCCGCTCCTGCAGGTAGCTCGAGAATTCCTCCAGGTCGAGGCCGCCGCTCGTGTCAGCCTCTCCCTGCTCGGGGGACAGGTCCTGGCAGAGGTGAAGGGGACAGAACAGGCTTCAGGAAGCAGCACCCCATCTGGAAGGAGCCCCCAATAGGAGCCCCCAGCCATTCCAGGAAGGGGACAGGGGACAAGGGACATCACCCCCACCCCCCAAAATCAGCTCCCTTCTCAGCAAGATGCCCAAGGCCACCATGGCTAGGCGAGGTGTGTGGCCACTGTCCAGTTTTCCTGGTGAGCAAACTGAGGCTCTGCAAAGGTCAAGTAACTAGGTCAAGGTCACAGAGCCAGGGGAGGTGGTAACCTTGGATTCTGGTCTCCAAATCGGATCCTCCCAGCTTGTCATTTACAAAAGCCTGTTGCCACCACAGTCCCTTTAGGGCCAGCTGTGGGCGACGTGGGGCCCGGAGGCCACCAACCTCCACATTCCCCATCTGGAAAGTGGGAGTTGGCACTGAAGTTCTCAAGGATGCTGTGAGCAGATTCAGGGGCACTTGTGGGGTTACAGGCACAAAGGATGGGCAAAGTGGGGTGACCAGAAGGAAGGGCAATTGACAGGTGCAGCCTGAGTTCAGGGTGGCCTCTGACTGGACGGATTCCCAGTCTGGGTGCGGCCTGGGGCAAGGAGCCAGGCCAGGAAAGGGATCATAAGCAGAGACCGGGCAGCAGGTGCCCACAGGAGGTGGAGAGTGTGTCCTCCAGGGGCGGGGGCAGGACTCGTGCTGTGCTGAGTCCACGGGAGAGTGTGTCTGGGACAGTGGGCAGGGAAGCCCTAGCTCTGCCCCTGACAGACACGGCCCAGCTCCAGAGTACGGGGCGGGGGGGGGGGGG
>PVJX010006597.1:25766-60868 GCA_004027295.1 Dolichotis patagonum | reverse complement strand
CCCCACCCAGCCTGGCCAGTCCCTGGCGCAACTCGTGCACATCCACGCGGCCATCCTTGTTACGGTCCAGCTCCTCGAAAAGGCGACCCCAGCGCTGTCGTCGCTCCGCGTCGCCCGGGCCCCCCCGCATGGTGCCTGCCTGAGGAGGGTGGGGGGGAGGGGGAGGCCTGGCCGCGGCAGCCTCAAGGGGGCTTTGGGGCTCCCCCTCCCCCCCGGGGCCCCGTAGGGCCAGCTTCGCGGCCGAGGAAGCCGGTGCTTCTGCGCTGCAAAGCCGGGCTCAGGCACTGGCTGGAGGGGATGAGGCTGGCTGTCGCCGCCCGCGCCAGAATTTGAGTCTCCTCCCCACCCGCGTTGGGGGAGGCGGAAGGGGCGAGGGCGGAGCTGGGGGCGTGGAGAGGGGTGTTTTAGGATGCTCGCGGATGGCACGGGCGAGGAACACCAGGGAAAGAGGATAGCAAGCTCAGTAGATTCGTTCTGGTTTCAGACTTTCACCCTAGCTTGCCTCAGTTTACCCCTTCCCCTGTCTTTAAAGGGAGGAGGGAGGGAGACGTCAGGGATTGGGTTTCATAATCTCTTTTCCACTTGACCTCCTTCTCCTACTAATCCTCTAAAGTTCTCGCTTTTCCCAGACGAACACAAGAACCCTAAGCCGACTAAACCCTTCCTCTGCCCGACCGCGCGCTCGGATTCTCCACTCGGTGACAGAAACTGAAGATCAAGCGTCGGGGCTCTGCTTCAGCCCTCCCGCGTCTCTCCTTTCTCTGGCTCACTCGGGCCGGGAAACGCAAAATCAACCCGCGGCGCGGCTGCAGAGTCGGTTTCTTATTGGTCAGAGCCTGCGTTGTGCCCGCCCATCCCTCCGCCCCCTCCACATGGGCGGGGCTTCCCTGGTGACCCTGAGCAGCCTCAGGTCCCGGCGCCGCAAGGTTCTCCAGGCGGTTTTAAAGGGGCCGCGGCCCGCCTCAGGCGCCCGGCTGGCTGCCCCCAGCCTGGAGCTTTCTGTGTTCAGCCGCGGGATGGCCTTGCCCTGGAGGCGGGGCGCCAGCCCAGCGCTCTTGCTGCACCTGCTCAAGTCCCGCCCAGTTCTTTTGGGAGCAGTTTCTGCAATCGCCGTTAGGGGGAGGGGCGCCCACTTGACTGCAAATAATGACAATAATTATAACGATAATAATAATCA
Source organism: Dolichotis patagonum (assembly GCA_004027295.1). Lineage (NCBI taxonomy): Eukaryota > Metazoa > Chordata > Mammalia > Rodentia > Caviidae > Dolichotis > Dolichotis patagonum. Next base: position 59,691 of record PVJX010006597.1, on the reverse strand, counting down.
TAATAGCTAACTCCACTTCCTGCCCTGCCCTTGCCAGGCGTTTTACTCACCTCTCGCATTGTCCTCGCCTGGCTCTTTAGGACAGGGGGTACTAGCGCCCCCACTTTATAGGCGAAGGGATATTAAATTTCCCAGGCCCCGCTCCCAGGAAAGCAGCGATTCTTTTTTGTTTTGTTTTCAGACAGGGTCTTGCTAGGCAGCTCAGGCTGGCCTCCTCCCTCGGCCTCTCCAGTGCTGGGATTACATGCGTGCGCTACCACGCCCGGTTTAAAGCGGGGGGATTACAATACATTTTGGATCCTTACATTACTTTAGACTCTGGAAGGGACTCACTACCCTTCATCTGTCACTCTGGACTCTGAGTCCTCGGGACTGGATCGTGTGCCCATCACCCTTTATCCAAAGACACAGCCCTCAGGGGTCATTCGGTTCCAGCCCAATCTCTGTTCAGACAGGTGTTTGTGAACAGGTGGGTCCCCAGGAACCCTCTGAGAGCTAGCAGGTGTTTTATTCACACATGTCCCTCGCAGTGCTCTCCCCATGGGAAAATATCTGGGGGTACAGATGTTTTCCCACGGGGATGCTCCCAGGACTGGTTTTTCTCCCGGTCCATCCCTGCCCAGGGGGGCTCAGTGCACGGGACCATCCTGCTCACTGTCCCACAGCTGCGCCCCAGTGCGGGGCGCCTCCCGTAGATGCTCCTGGGACTTCCCTTCATTTGAGTTCAGTTGTATGCTGGGTGTGGTGGCGCATGCCTGTGTCCCAGCATTCCTCCGGGAGGCTGAGCAGGCGGGTAGATAGATGTGGCCTCTCAGCAGGCCTGGGCCACATAATGAGAGCCTGTTCCATGAAAAAAAAAAAAAAGCTCAGTTGTACACAAGTGCTCTTTATCTACGGCTCTTTCTTTTACCTCACAGGAATGTTTTCAAGTGGGTGCCCTGTACGCAGGCATTGTTATATGGGACCACATAGGTGTGTTCCGGTCAAGAACCCATCCATCCGGGTATATTCCCATACGACAGGGTCCCCTAGAGGTGTATTTATATGCCGTTCTGTCTCAAGACAGGTATCTCCTACGCATCTCCACACACGAGTTCCCCCATTCCAGCAGTGTACCCTTCACAGGCGAGCCAAGCAGTTTCGTTTCCAAAAAACCAGGTGCGGTCCAACGCAGGCGCACCTCCGGGTGTAATTCAGATGTTTCCCACACCTTGTGATTTCATTCGGCTATGCCCGTGTGGCGATGCTTCAATGCCGGAGTCTCCGTAAGGGTCCTTACCTGCAGGCATCGTCTACGCAGGTGTTTATTTCATCAGGCGCTCCCCAGGCCTCAGTCCCCGGCGTCTCCGTGCCTCGTGCATCTGCACACCTGTGCGTGCGACCCTACAGATGTGCAGGACAGGTGTTCGGTCCGTGCACCTGCGCGCGTCCTCCCTCTCGCCCCCCCCCCGCAATCGCAGGTGCGCCTGCGGCGCGGCCCGCCCCTTAGCCCCGCCCCTCGGCCCCGCCCTCCTCTTGGCCCCGCCCCCGGCTCAGGTGCACAAGCCGGAAGTGCGCTGCCCTCCCAGGTGAGTGACTAAACTTTCCGGGTCACGTGAGCGGGCGGGGCCAGCGGGGTCGCAGGGAGCGGCGGACAGACGGACCCAGGGGTTCGAGCGAGTGTCCGGACAGGGATCGGGTGAGAGGTCAGAGACGCCTGGGCCAGGTAAGGCGGAAGGCCGCGCGGCTCGGCCTGTCCCCACCCCCTGCTTCGGCCCCGTCCTTCCCGCAGCCCTGGATCGCGCTCCCGAGTTAATCTTTAATCTCTGACCCTCGGCGGCGGAGGCGGGGCGGCTCCGGGTGTCCCGTCCCAGCAGCCTGCGCCCCGGTCGGTTCCCCACCGCCGCGCCCGGGCCTCTCTCCTCCTCCCGTGCCCAGGTGCGGGGTCTCAGCTGCTCCCCCAGCCCAAGATGCGGTAGAAGAGGCGCAGCCTGGCAGCCCGGTTCCTGGCGTCACCAACCCAACTCCCAGCCCATGGCGACCTCAGGCCTGGGGCTGTGCTTGGCGCTTGGCCTGATGCTGCTGCCCGCCCGCTGGGGCCGAGCCCGGGGGCAAAGTAGGTACCGGCCCGGGGCCCTGGGGGAGCGGCGAGGGGCCCGCATTCCCGGGCGCAGAGGTGCAGGACACCTGCGGCGCCCCGAGGGTGCAGAACTGGGCAGTGGGCCTGGGGGTGGCTGGGGAGGGCCTGGGGCTTTAGAGTTTGTAGCTCCTTCTTGGACAGGGCAGGTTGGTTCAGAGCTCCAGCGTTCAGGGTGGGGAGGTGGACACTGTGGGCTGGGGGAGGGGAGCCAGGTGTCCCTGAGTCCCCATAGTTGAGAGTTTGGGGCAGGAAGGGACCTGGGAGGAAGGCTGCGGGGGACCCTGAGCTCAGGTTGACCCAGCTGGCTATAGGTGTGGGCCCAGTCGGCCACTCCGTCCTGTTGTGTTAGGGGAGCCTGGGGGAGGTGTGAGTCAGGTCCTCCTGGGAAAGGCAGGACCCGCCCAGGCCCTCAGAGCCCAGGGTCAGGAGTGGCCGCGCAAGGTGTATGTTGGAGGGTGGCTTCCGGACACCATCTACTCTAACAGTCCCCTCCTCGCACAAACAGTTGTGGGCTGATTACTCCCTGCTGGGCCCTGCTGGGCCGGAGTGACCGGAAGCAGGCAGCAGGCAGCGCGGGTGGGGTGGGCCACCTGTGGCCACTTGTGACCTCTGTTCCCCGGAAGACTTGGGAGGGACACATCGGGCCTTCTTGGCAGTGAGGGGAGTGGGCCGAGGCAGGAGGGTTGGATGGGGATTGAGTTTTCCTCTCTACACAGACTCTACTGTCTCAGCACCACCCACTGGCAGCAGCGATCCCACGGAGGACTTCAGCACCACTGGGGGCCTGGTGAGCTGGGGAGTATGTGGGGAGAGAGCACCTGGGTCCCATAGGTAGCAGGTGGGGGGACTGAGGTGAGTCAGACAGGGTGGCACTGGAAAACTCCAAGCTGGAGAGACCAGAGTGCCAGCAAGACAGCAGTAGTCTCAGAATAAGGCTACTGAGAGCCCCCAGAGGGGGGAGATGGAAAGAGAGAAGGTGTGATGAAAATACGGTTATGGCCAGGCGGGGTGGCACACGCCTGTCATCCCAGCACTCGGGAGGCTGAGGCAGGAGGGTCACTCGGGTTTGAGACCAGCCTGGGCTACACAGTGAGCTCAAGGCCAGCCTGAACTGCACAGCAAGACCCTGTCTCAAAAGACAAAACAAAAATATATGGTTATGTGTTTAAGTAAAAAATAAAAACTCATTTTCATTATAGCAAAAGGTGCATTGCCGTGAATTCCTTGCAGAGTATTGCTCCCCACATTGAATACACTTATATATACAAAAAAAAAAAATATATATATATATATATTATGTATATATATTTTTTTCCTTTGTTGAGACAGGGTCTCACTATGCAGTTCAGGCTCGCCTTAAACTTACTTTGTAGCCCAGGCTGACCTCAAACTCACAGCAGTCCCTCCTGTCTCAGCCTCCCAAGTGCTGAGATCACAGGCATGTGTACCACGCCTGGCTTTGAATATATTTCTGATCACACCTCCTAGAGTCTCACGAAAGAGGACTTCCAGAACTGCTTCGGAACAGTGGGATAGATGTATTCAAAAGGCGAGGGAGAATTTTGAGGGGGATTCACGCCATTGTGTCTTTTTGTTTGTTTCTTTCTCAGCTTTTTGAGACAGGATCTTGCTAGGTAGTTCAGGCTGGTCTTGAGCTCACTTTGTAGCCCAGGCGGCCTCAAACTCATGGTGATCCTCTTGCCTCAGCCTCCTAAGGGCTAGGATCACAGGTATGCGCCACCACGCCCAGCCTTATTTACATTTTTGCAATTTGAACCCTCACCATGTTTTTGGATCACTCTTTCTACCTGGTGGGCGCTCCTTATGCCACTGCTATGGAGCCTAGACCTGGCACATGTGGGGACAGGAGTCCCAGGTGTGGCGGGTGTGTATGTTGAGGGGGGAGCCTTGGATCCCAGAAAAGTACGAGGGTCCAGGAGCCCCCAGGTAGGGGCCAGGTCTCCGGAAGTGGCAGGTGTGTAGGGGGATGGGGGAGGAGCCCAGGTGCAGGCAGAGTGGGGCAGGCGGATGGGACGCTGGCGTCCAGGTGGTCACGCTGGCGTCCCTCTGCCCGCAGTCCCAGGAGGGTCTTACTGCTATCATCGTGGTCTTCTCCATCCTCGGTGCCCTGATCCTGATCGTGGGGCTGGTGTTCCTGGTCCGGAAACTTCGGGAGAAGCGGCAGACGGAGGGCACCTACCGGCCCAGCGTGGAGGAGCAGGTGGGTGCCCGTGCGCCCCCACCCCCCAACCTCAAGCTGCCCCCGGAGGAGCGGCTCATCTGAACACCGGGGCCAGCTACAGCCGCCACCACCGCGAAGGACGCTCAGCACACCCTGGGCCCCGCAGCCGCCGCCAAGATGCCAGCCCCTGACGGCTCAGGAGGACTTGGGGGACGTGGGGTCACCGGGCTCTGCAGCATGCTGCCTCTGCTTAACTCTGCATGCAGCCGGGCGCTCGGGGCTGGGGACCCACCTCCCTGCTTGTCGCACCCACCATCTTCGCGCTGCTGTGTCTGATTCCTCTGCCACGAGGGACCCAACAACCCCCTGTCCTTTCTTTCAGTTCTCCCACGCAGCCGAGGCCGGGGCCCCCCAGGACTCCAAGGAGACGGTTCGGGGCTGCCTGCCCATCTAGGTCCCCTTTCCTTCTTCCATCACCCTTCCCTGCTGTGTGACCTTGGGGGAAGGCAGCGCCCTCTCTGGGCAATCCGATTCATCCAGTGCTTAAGAATAGAAGGGAAGAAGGTGCTTAAAGACTTTGCCTCTGGGGGCAAGGGAGAGTGGGGCCGTTCACTTTTTATATATTTATATGACATTGGTAGTGAGCTGTAATAAAGTTATTGGTTTTTTTTTTTTTTTTTGAGCTGCTGGGAATGTTAGCCTAGATGGATGACACGGAAGCAGAGATGAAATGTAAAGTTGCAAGAATCCTAGGAAACCAGCTTGGGGGGACCCCTCCTCGGGAGGGGCTTTTAGAGGCACCTAGGAGCGTCTGCCGTTCAAGAGGTGGTAGATGGTGGGTTTCCGAGCAGAGAGAGGCCCCAGAGAAACGCACCAGGGAAAAACCAGCTGCGGGCTCTGTGTGGCTTTATTAAGGGACCAGGGATTCTTCTAGAGTCCAGATCTCGTTAACCCTCGAAGCACTTCTTTAGAGCAGCGACCCGGGGCCGCCTTGCAGCTTGGGGCCCTGGCCAGCTGCTGGTGTGGGAAGCAGTGGCGTCAGGGACCCCTTGCCCCTCGGCCTGCTGGACCTCGGCATGCGGTAGCAGGACCTTGGGAAGCTGAGCTCTGGGGTTCTCTAGGGAACTGGGGTCCAGGGAAGAATCAAGCGACGGGGTAGTGTCAGAGCTGGGTTTTGGGGGGACCAGAAGAAGTTGGGGGCTGGGCTGAGTGGGCTCTGCAGAAAGCCCAGAGCCTGGGAGGTGCTGGGCTCCGGCAGGGATGACAGCAAGGTTTAAGGGTTCAGGGATAGGAGAGGATTTGGGGTTCCCTTTGGTGCTCGGGTCTGCAGTGGTTGTTGAGAGCTGGGATGGAACTGGGTTGACCTCGGGGCGCGGCTGGGAAGTGGGGTTTTTGGGGGAGCCTGTGGCATCCGGAGACTGGCAGTTTTGTAGGGATGACAAGTCCCCTGGCAGGGAGTGTGGCTGGGGTGCCGGCTCTGCCTCGTCCTCTGGTTGCCAGCTGGTTCTTCCGGGTCTGTCGGGCTGGGTGGAGGGAAAGACAAACTGCCCATGTGTCCACGCGGGGAGGCCGCTGGCAGGTCCGGTGGACCGGTGGGGAAGGGCTTGGCTGTGGGCTCTCACCAGGCTGAAGCAGGTGTCTGGGTCACCTTGGTGACAGCAGTCTAAGCTCTGGCTGGGCCGCAGGCTGCTTGCTCTCTTGGTCTCTACACTTAGACTGTCCAGAATCTCGCTCAGCAAGTCCAGTTCCTCCCCGGATCCCAAAAAGCTGCTGTCCAGGGTTTCCTCTGGCCACAAGCTGGGGGTGTCTTCAGGGCTCAGAGAGGGTGACCTGAGTCCAATGGATGTTTCTTTGCCTGAGACTCCGCCTTTGCCCCCAGCCCTGGTTGGGCTGCCCTGGAGTTTGGGGACCCTGTTTATTAAATGTCGGCTGTTTGCCTCCAAGGCCAGCGCCCCCCACCCCCAGCCTCACCTCTCCCCCGGGGGCTGGTAAGTTCTCTCCTCCAGCCTCAGCCTCTTGCTGGGACGCAGGGGCCGGTTCTGCAAAAGACCCAGGCGCAGAGCGGAGGGTTGGGGACCTCGGGCTGCAGGGTCAGGGGGCTGGGCCTTTCCGGGGCGGGTGAGGAGGGAGTCCAGATGTCCCTGTGATCATTTGCTGGCTGCACGCGGAGGGCGACTCCTTACCTGTCCAAAATGCCGGGTGATGGGCAGACGCTGCTGCAGGCGCTCCGAGCGGCTGGTGAGGGCCGGGGCCCGCAGGGAGCCCACCCTGTGCAGGCCAGAGTCCCCGTCCTAGGAAGAGGGTGCCGGGCGGTGGGCCACACCCCACTCCCCGTCAGGGCGCTGGCCGCCGACGCGCCCTGCGTACCTACCTTGTACACCAGCAGACTCTGCATGCCCTTCAAGCCACTCTTGGCCTGCAAAGAGCCAGGGGAGATTAGACGGGGGGCAGGAGGGCACGGGCGTGTGAAACCAGCCCTCTGTCCCACCGAAAAGCCAGCAAACTTTTGCCCCGCCGACTACTAACAGGAAAGTATTCCCGGGAGAAAAAACCTCTGTGCGAAGCGGACTGGCACGGTGACCTTGGAAACTTGTGTCAAGTGAAGAATCGAATCAAATGGACAGTTTTGGGCGGGAAAAGTCGGTCCCAGGAAACTTGGGGGGTTGGGTGAAAATCTCAAGTATGGGCGCTGGGGTGCAGTACCCGTGGAGGACCAAAGGTATTCCCCGGTGAGACTCAGTTGTCGATTTCAAATGGATAAAAGGTGATTCTAACAGCCACCAATACGGTCAATGGAAAATAAAAGTGGAGGGTTTGTAATGGTTTCACTGCTTGTTCAGTCCCTATAAAGACGTGTGTGTTGATCAGGGACCGGAGTGTCCCATCCCCCGTCACCCTGGCCAGTGCGCCCTGGCCAGCCCACCTCACCGAGCGGTAAATGTTCTTGACAGCGGGTTGGGTTTTGGCTTTGACCGAATGCAGGAGGGCACCGCCCCCTTTCTAGAAAAGAAAGACGGCGATGGAGAGTGGCTGGGGCCCAGCCCCTGACCTTCCTGCCAGGCCCCGTGCTGCAGGACAGACCCCTCTCTTTCCCTGAATCGAAGTTTCCTCACCCCCCTTTTTTTTGTCGTTTTGAAACAAGGTCTCTCTATGCAGTTCAGGCTGGCCTTGAGCTCACTGTACAGCCTAGGCTAGTCTCGAATTTGCAGAGATTCTCCTGCCTCAGCCTCTTCCCCAGTGCTCTTTGCATGAACACAGCAGAAACTACCTTTAGGTAGTCATTACCTTTAGGTTGTCCGCCCAGAGCTGATAGGAGCGGGAGGTACCTGGGGGTGGGGGCAGAGTGTGGTGGTCACATAAGCAGGCAGGGGCTGGGGGTGGGGACCCCAACCAGGACCCAGGCTCACCTGAGGAGGCTCCGCAGCGCGTGATTTCCTGCTCAAATTCATCAGAGAACCCCTCTCCTGAGCTGAGCTTCTCCAGCCGAGCTTCGATGAACTGGGGTTGGGGAGAAAGAGGTGTCTCAGAGCCAGGGCTGTGTCCCCCCACCCACCCCAAGGACCCCGGAATGTGGATCCCCACCTTGGTACCAGAAACCTAATTCTTCCAGCCCCCAAATCAGGACTGGTCCCCAGGGGTCAGACCCCACCCCTCCAATGACCCACCCCCTCTCAGCCCAGCTGGGAATGCTGCACCCCATCTTTATGAACCCTAGAATCAAGCTGCACCCTGAAGGACTGGAGTCCAACCCCATTCCCAACCTGGGGGAACCTCTCCACACTCAGGACCCAAACTCTGGAATCCTGCGTGCCCCCCCCCCCGTACCTGGGAGGATGCCCACTTAGGGACCCAGAAATTTGGGTCCAACCTCATCCTCCAGGGGCCTAAAAACGTGTCTTGGCCCTCAGGAGTCCAGCGGCTCTCTGGAACGCAGATTTTAGCGCTGCCTCTCTCACTTGGGGACCCTGGGGCGGGGGCATCCCGCTGGAGAGACTCCACTCCTCCCCTAAACCCCCAGGAATCTGTTGTAGCTGTCTAGGGGCCTGACCAGTCTGCCCCGCCCCGCCCCGCCCCGCCCCGCCCCCAGGGACCTGATCGCCCACTCCGGTTGCGTCCCCAGGAATCCACGCTCCACCTCCGCCCCTTCGCCCTCTGCAAACCTGTTTGAACAACTGCAGGTGGACGGCCCGCTGGTGGAAGGCCTGCAGGGGCGCCCCGGGCTTCTGGGCCAGGAAGGCTTCCTCGCTGAAGGTTACGGGCAGGCCCTGGAAGAAGGCCCGTGTGGTCAGAGCCCCTGCGGGTGTCCTGCTATCCACACCTACATACTGGGGTGGCCGACATACTGGGGGAACTGTCTGTCTATCCCACCCGTGCAGGGCCTCGTGGGTGTCCAGGAGGGCTTGACCTTTTGCCTTAAGGGAGCCGGGATTCCTGGGAGGGCAGAGCAGGGATTTGACGGGTAACCTCTGGCCTCTGAGTGGACCATAGACTATGGGGCTAAGGGTGGGAGCCTGCTCGGTGGGGGCAGGTGGGGCAGGGGGCACATACAGGTTGTACCCTAAAGGGTCAACAACAATGCTAGATGTGTAAATGATACTCCAATCTTTGTTTTTGAGACAGTCTTGCTATGCAATTTAGACTGGCCTTGAGGTCACTTTGTAGCCCAGGCTGGTCTCAAACTTGCAACAATCCTCCTGCCTCAGCCTCCCGAGTGCTGGGATTACAGGCATGCACCACCACACCGACCTCCCCCAAGCTCTTATGGAACAGTTGTGGAAAATGGAAGCGGGGTGGCAGCGCTCAGAAGTGCGCAGACGAAGGTCCTGGGCTCAGTAGGCTTCACCAAGCCTTAGTTTTCCCTTCTGTAAAATGGGACTGTAAAAGCATCAGCCTCAGAATACCCTGAGCATTAAACGGAAATAGCAGAACCTAGTACGAGTGAGTGGAGCACTCTGTACACTTGGCACTGTCCCAAGTGGCCGTGTCCAGTGCCTTTTGAGTGGGCGCTGGTGGGATCCCATTTTACAGGCCAGCAATCTGTAAAATGAGGTGACAGCAAGCCCTCCACGAACGCTAGGTATCTTTCACACCGTGCCTCCTCCCAAAGCTAGGAAAGCACCCCCACCCCGCCCTCTGTCCCCCTGCTCACCGGGCTGTACACGAGCGCGTCGCGGTATCCCCCGAAGAGCAGGGCCTGGGCTTTGAGGAAGAGCCGGGACACCCCTTCCCCCGGGGTCAGTGCGGCCTTCCTGAGCCGTAGCCTCAGCAGAGACACCTGGGGAGGAGAGAGAGGGGGTCCTGCGCTGTGGGGGGCCTACCTTTCCCAGCGCGAGGAGGAGGAGGGTCACGGGGTGTCACGCACCACGTCGGGGGGCAGCGCCCGCACGTCGTCGAAGGGCGTCTCCAAGGTGTTAGAGTCCACGTTGAGCAACACGACGTCCTCCAGGGCTTTGTCGCGCACCTTCTGCGGGGGAGGCGAGGGGGCCGTGGCCGCTCAGAACCCGGGCAGGAGAGCGCATGGGGGCATCCGGGGACAGGGGGCGGGGCTCCCGCTCACCTCCGCGAGGCTCGCGTGCACTCCGATGAGGTAGGGCATGGGCGCGCTGCCGACAGAGGATCGGGGTCATGCGGGGCCCCCCACAGCCCTGGCCTCTCCCCTAGCCGGGCCTGGCCCGCCTCCGCCCCCCACTCCTCACCAGCAGTAATCCAGCAGGTGCGGCGGCAGCGTGGGGATCAGCACGTGCTCCCAGCGCATGGGGTACAGGAGGGCGCAGGACGCATGGACGCAGGAGGTCAGCTGGGGACCCAGGAGGTCGTGGAGTCAAGGGCCCTGCCTGAGCGGGCAGCTCAGGCCTCCCCAGGCCCTGGTCCTCTGTCCCTCACCGGATACTGGGGCACCAGGCACAATCTCAGACCTCTCCACCAGTGGAGTGGACAGGCTAACTGCAGTCAGCCTTCGGGATCTGGGGGTGCGGTGGGGGTGCTGTATGCTGCGGTTCAACTAACATCGGGTCAAAAATATTCAGAAAAATTTTACATCGGAGAGTGTATGACTGTCATCCCAGCACCCTAGGAGGCCGAAGCAGGAGGATCACAAGTTCGGGCCCAGCCTGGACAACTTGGCCATTTAGGGAGACTCTGTCTCAGAAAATAAAACAGGGCTGGGGATGGAGGTCAGTGCAAAGGTCCTGGGTCCATCCCCAGAACCCCGCCAGCGACATCTATACTGAACGTGTACCAACTTTTTTCTTGCCACTGTCCCTAAAAAGAGGTACCGTAACGACTGTTTACGGAGCATTTACGTTGTAGGGGTATTGCCAGTCACTTAGAGATGGTATTTTCCCTCTTTGTGGTGCTGGGGATAAAGCTGAGATTCAGCCCGCTCTGGTCACGCTCTAGGAGTCAAGTTACGATTCTGCCTCACTAGAGACTAGAATCCAAGTCACTGGCCACACCCACGGGGCGGGGTATAAGTGGCCCCGCCCACATGCGGCCTAGGGGCGGAGCCACAGTGTAAATCGCCAAACTCGCAGCCCAGGGGGCGGAGCCAGGCCTGCTCTGACGCACAGTGGGCGGAGCCTGCAGGCGGCGCTCCAAAAGGGGAGGAGCTACGGCCCCACCCCTGGAGCCCGGCTTTGCGCTCCGCTCTGGGTGGGAATCGCGCCCCAGGGGCGGAGCAAGCTTCGTGCCCTCCCCGGGCGGGCTGGGCCCTGCTCACCGTGCTGAGCTTGCTGGCTGTGAGCAGCACGCGTCTCTCCGCCAGCAGCGCGGCGAACAGGCCCACGAGGTTCTCATCCGTCACCGCCACCACCAGCTCCGTGAGGTTTCTCTGCGCGAAGAGGGGCGCACGCTGGGCACGGGCGGACTCCGCGATCTGGCCTCTCCCTTGGGGCCCAGTTCCCTCCCGCCGCCCCACTCACATTCTCAGGAATGGATGGCAGGCAGCCAGAGTCGGGAACCACAAAGCAGGGAAGCTGTGGGGACGTTGGCGAGGGCACTCGATCAGTCCCGGGCTTGGGGCTCCTGGTGCCCAACCGCCCAGGGTCCCCCAAAGTGCTCACCAGCCAGCTCTTCCCGGGCCCGGGCGGCGGGGATCCGTGCCCGCTGGAGATGGCCACGCCGCTGCCCTGGGGGACGGGGAGAGCTGTGTGGTCGTCAGGCCCCCCCCCACCCCCCGGCCTGGGAGTCGGGGGGGCGGCTACTCACCAGCTCCAGCCTCGGTGTGGCCTGGGGTCCGGGCGGGTCCTGTTGCAGCAGATTTAGGAGAGTTTTCTCGGCCTCGGAGACCTGGGCGGGGTGAGAGGGTCTGTCAGAAGGTGGCTTTGAGACTCAAGGGTTCGGTTCAGGCTGAGTGGCCAGGGCGAAGCCGAGGGACTCCGGTCAGGATGGGCGTTTTGGGGGGGACGATGCGGCAGCTGGTCTCACTTGGTCCTGGGCTAGCAGGTCCCCCACGGTGTTCAGCAGCTTGTAGAACACCTCAAACCACGGCAGGTGGCTGTGGAAAGAAGAGTCGGGGTCCAGAAGTCCCTGGAGACCCTGGTCCTTCCTGCCACGCCATCCCAGACTCCCCCTTGGCCTCACCTGAGGATGCAGAGGCAGCTCCTGGCCCCGGCTCGCAGGCGGCAGAAGCCAAATCTCCGGTTGCCCACCAGGTCCGTGAGGGCAAAGGTGAAGTGCTGTACGGCAGGGCTGGGGGGCTCCCTGCAGTTGGGAAACGCTCTCAGGAAGACCTGGTATCCCGTCTGCCCGGCCCCCTCTGCCTCCGTAGATGCTTTTAGTGCTGTGGCCGCTAGGCGAGGCCCTGACCTCGTAGGCCCTTAGCTTTTCTGGTCATTTAGTGGCTGATTCTGTTGTTCATAGGTTTCTGGGTGGAGGGGTCTGGAATGGTCAGAGTCTCTGGGGCCCTGGGTCCTGGGGGCCCGAGTCTCTGGGTCCATAGATTCCGGTATCCCTGAGTTCCTGGGAACCCCAAGTCCCAGATTCTCTGGGTCCATATGTATATCAGTCCTTCCCTTGTTGTCAGAGCCCCTGATTGTCGGGGTCCCTGAAGGGCCCTCGGGTGTATGGTTCTCCCATCTCAAGTTTCCGGGTGTTTAATCTTCAGTTTTTCTGTGTCTGTCCCCTTCCATACCTTTCCACATCAAAAGGGAAGCAGAACTTGGGTACCATCTGCATGGCTTCCTGGAGGTGGAAAGGAACACCGACTGTCTCTTGGGTCAGGCCCCGTCTCCAGGCTGTGCACCCAAAGCACAGACCGCTCTCCTGCCCCCAGGGTCTGGCCCAGCCCCGAAGGAGTAAGGGGTCTCCTGAATACCTGGTCCCTGAAGTCTGGGGGGAACTGCCGCAGGATGAGGGGATCTGTACAGGAGAGACGCTTCTAAATTCAGGGCACCGAGCCCACCGCACCCCGTGCTCCCCACTTACCCTCCTGTAGGGAGCTGGGCCGGGCTGCCTCGAAGAACCAGTCAAACGCGGCCGTGGGACTCCCCCTGTGGGACGGGAGGGCGCTTCAGGGGCCCAGGACCTGCTTCTGTGTATGTGGGGTTGTACCTGCTCCTCAGCACAAGTGTGTGTGACCAGGTGTGCGGGTGTGTGCATAGCCCCTGGGGGTCGTGGTGGTGTGTGATTGGGCTAGGCTGTATGCGCAAGAGTTGCTTGTGCATAGCGAGAGTGCAACCATCTGTGCATCTACGTGCCTGGCGTGTGTGAGCACGCGTTTGCGTGTGTGTGTGGGCGCGCACACGCGTGTGTGTGACCGCGTGATTCTGCCTGGTGTTTGTCTGAAAGGGTAACTGACCGTCCTGAGGATCTGTGGAGTGGGGCGGCAGTAGGTGTGCAGGTGAATTATATCACACCTGCCTGTTCTCGCTGGGTAAGTGTGTGGGGACGCCGTGCCCCCCCCCCCCGTGTCTCTGTGAAATTTCAGTCGCACGCCCCCCAGCCCTGTGGCTGACCCTACATCCTCTCCCTGGAGAGAGCAGGCCAGGACACCCTGCTACTTACCACCGGCCCAAGCCTCTGCCTTCCTCCCTGCCCCCCCACATCTCACAGAGGTCAAGGAAACCCCAAGACCAGGCACACGCTCAGAGGGGGACAGATACTCCCAGAGTCGCAGAATGAATTCCTGAGCTGGAGCAGGAGAGAAAGATGGAGAGGGAGAGAGAGACAGGCAGACAGACAGACCAAGGCCAGTGTGAACAGGCCCAGAGCAGAGCCTGCTGTGGTCCTGCCCTGCCGCCTGCCACCTGCCCCTGTAGGTCAAGGTACCTCCCAGGCCTGCCCCGCCCCGGTTTCTCTTGTCCCCAGCCCTGGCCCGGAATCTCAGCCTACAGGGTGAGGGAGGGGGCGGCTCTTACTCAGCTTTTGTTCCCATGGTCCCTGCAGGGCTGGCCCGGCTTGGCTGGGCCTTCTCCCAGGGGTCCTGGGGGCCCCTGCTTGCTAGGACTGGGCCCGGCCAGCTCAGCTTCCTGTGTGACTGACAGAGGAAGTTTGACGAGGGTGACGTCCCCGGACGGAGGCCCCTGCCCCCACCCGCAGTGAGAAACCCAGGCGACCTTGCTTCCTGGCCCTGCCTGGGCTGGGTGGGCAAGAGGTAGGAGGGTTCCGGGGCCACCTTCAGGTCCGTCCTGCCCCGCTGGGCCATGTCGGATCCCGCAGCCACACACACGCCCGCATCATCCTTCCTTTCTCAGCAGCAGGCGGGGATACCGTGGGCTCCAAATGCTTCCCCTTCCTTTAATTCTGATTCTGCTCTTGGTCCTTGGGCACTGAGCTGCGCTCACACGCAGGAGCCAGGGCCAGGGCCGGGGGGCAGTCAGAACCCAGGCGCTAGCAGGGAGCGGTGGTACACATTTGTCTTCTAGCCCTCTGGGAGGCTGAGGCAGGAGGATCACAAGTTTCAGCCCAGCCTGGGCAACTTAGCAAAACCTGGTCCCAAAAAATGAAAAATAAAAAAAGGCTTGGAGAGGTAACTCAGCACAAAGGCCCTGGGTTGTCTCCAGCACTGCCACGGACAGACAATGCACGCGTGCACGCACGCACACACACGCCACAGCCATGGAGGCACCACCACAGCGCAGGGCAGGGCCCAGGGAAGCCCTAGCCTGCTGCTGCAGGAGGGTAAATGAGGTCCACAGAAACAGGCCAGGCAAACAACTGCTTTATTTATAGGGGATAAGGCGGGGGGGGGGGAGGCTGGTGGGGTTCATGGTGGGGACCCCTCTTTCCCGGGGCTTCAGGCCTTTGATCTCGCCTTGTTCAGCCGAAGTGGGAGAGGCTGGGGGAGGAGGCTGGGGGAAGAAGCGGAGAGCAGGCAGCCAGAGAGAGAGAGAGGGGGGTGCTGGGGGCTCATGGGGCCGAAGAGAGGTGCAGGAGACTCTGGGAGAGGGGTCAAAAGTCACCCAGGGCTTGCAGGTCAAAGGTGCCTAGCAGAGTTTTTTGGAGAGGTCAAAGGTGAAGAAGGGGTCAGAGGCCAAAGAGGGGCTATCAAGTTAAAGATGGGGTTCACAAGGCCATGAAGCAGGGCTGACGGGGATGGAGGAGCTGGGGGGTCAGAGGTCAGCGTGGGGTGCAGGGGTCACAAGCAGGTCAGGTATGCAGCCATCTAAGTCGGGGCTGGGGGAGGGGGTCCCTCGGCCCTAGGCCACCTCCTCCTCCGCCTCCTCCTCGAACTCGCCCTCCTCGGCCGTGGCGTCCTGGTACTGCTGGTACTCGGACACCAGGTCGTTCATGTTGCTCTCGGCCTCGGTGAACTCCATCTCGTCCATGCCCTCGCCCGTGTACCAGTGCAGGAAGGCCTTGCGCCGGAACATGGCCGTGAACTGCTCCGAGATGCGCTTGAAGAGCTCCTGGATGGCCGTGCTGTTGCCGATGAAGGTCGCCGCCATCTTGAGGCCGCGCGGCGGGATGTCGCACACGGCCGTCTTGACGTTGTTGGGGATCCACTCCACGAAGTAGCTGCTGTTCTTACTCTGCACGCTCAGCATCTGCTCGTCCACCTCCTTCATGGACATGCGGCCCCGGAACACCGCGGCCACCGTCAGGTAGCGGCCGTGGCGCGGGTCGCAGGCGGCCATCATGTTCTTGGCGTCGAACATCTGCTGGGTGAGCTCGGGCACGGTCAGGGCGCGGTACTGCTGGCTGCCCCGGCTGGTGAGGGGCGCGAAGCCGGGCATGAAGAAGTGCAGGCGCGGGAAGGGCACCATGTTGACGGCCAGCTTGCGCAGGTCTGCGTTGAGCTGGCCCGGGAAGCGCAGGCAGGTGGTCACCCCGCTCATGGTGGCCGACACCAGGTGGTTGAGGTCGCCGTAGGTGGGCGTGGTCAGCTTGAGCGTGCGGAAGCAGATGTCGTACAGGGCCTCGTTGTCGATGCAGTAGGTCTCGTCCGTGTTCTCCACCAGCTGGTGCACGGACAGGGTGGCGTTGTAGGGCTCCACCACGGTGTCGGACACCTTGGGCGAGGGCACCACGCTGAAGGTGTTCATGATGCGGTCGGGGAACTCCTCTCGGATCTTGCTGATGAGCAGGGTGCCCATGCCCGAGCCGGTGCCGCCCCCCAGCGAGTGGGTCAGCTGGAAGCCCTGCAGACAGTCACAGCTCTCCGCCTCCTTGCGCACCACGTCCAGGACGGCGTCCACCAGCTCGGCGCCCTCTGTGTAGTGGCCCTTCGCCCAGTTGTTGCCAGCCCCAGACTGGCCTGCGGAGGGAAAGGGGGGAGCATGTGAGTGCTTTTGGGGAGCCCCCACCCTGCCCAGGTCTGCTCACCCTGGAGGACCCTTGAGTGTTAAGTAACAGTAGCAGTGGTGCACAGCTGTTCTCCCAGCGCTCGGGAGGCTGAGGCAGGAGGACGCTAAGTTCAAGCCCAGCCCGGGCGATTTATGATTTAGAGAGATCCTGTCTCAGAATAAAATAATAATTCAAAAAAGGGTACAGAGATGCAGATCAAGGTAAAGGTCTTGGGTTCAATCTCAGGTACTGCACAAAACAAACAAACAAACAAACACAACGAACAAACAAAACCCCCCAGAAAAACCAAAAAACAACGAATAATTACCTAATACTAATTACTAATATTACTTACTAACGTAATTTGGTTTTTTGGGGGGACAATGTGGGCACATGCTCTGCCACTGAGCTGTACCCCGGCCTCTTTTTCTTTCTGATGCTGGAGATTGAACTCAGGGCCTTTTCACTCCGTTATATCCCCAGGCCCTCTCAAATGTTTTTCATTTGTGAGACAGAGTTTGCCTAAGTCACTAAATGGCCCAGGCTGGGCCTGAACGTCTGCCTCAGCCTCCCAGAGTGCTGGGATGCCAGGCTTGCCTCCCCCCTGAACTACATCCCAGATCCAAATTTATTTTATTTTATTTTGCAGTGCTGGGGATGGAACCCAGAGCCTTGTGAACCCTCAGGCTACATGCCCTGCTCCCAAATTTATTTTTTTAATTGATTCAAAAAACCCACAAAAATTATACATAATGGGCTGGGGATTTAGCTCAGCGGCATAAGCGCCTGCCTTGCAAGCGCGCTGTCGTGAGTTCGATCCCCAGTACCGATTTAAAAAAAAAATATATATATATATATTAGCTGGGTGTGGTGGTGCATATCTGTAACCCCACTACTTGGGGAGGCTGAGGCAGGAGGGATCACTGTGAGTTTGAGACCAGCCTGGACTACAGTGAGACCTAGGCTTGAAAAAAACCCAAAAGTACATATTTTGGGGTACCATGTGATGTTGTGATACATGTATACTTTGTGTAAATTTATTTTTATAATAATACTATAACAATAACTATAATAATAATGATGATGATTATTCATTATGCATAATTATTATTCATGGTGAATATTATTATTCATTGTGCCTTCCACAAGCAGAGCAGGCGCTCTGCCGCGGAGCTACATCTCCAGCCCCACTATGATTACTCTTTTCCTTGCTGCCATCTGTGTCCATCTTCGCCCAGCAGGCGGAAGAATCCTAGGAAAACCTAGATCAAATCCCGTACCTGAGCTCACAATCACCACGGATTTCCATTCTTGACTAGTGGCGCAAGTCCTCCCTTCCGCCAGGGGGCGCGCGTGAGCACAGAGTCCGCTCCTCCCTCCTCTGCCCCCAGCCCTCCATGGCTCCCAGTTCCCTGGGGCCAAAGCGCAAGTGCTCCCGCAGCCCGCAGGGCCCTTGCACCGGCCGCCCTTCTTCGCTCTTGGCTCCCTCGGCTGCAGCCACACAGGCATCGTTATTCTAAACTGTCAGGCTCTGGCTTGCTTCAGGGCCTTTGCATGGAGCTCGAGGCTGCCTGGAATTTTTTTTTTCCTCAGATCCTTGCATAGTTCTTACTGCCTTCTCCTTCAGGTCTTTGTTCAAAGTGGCCTCTTCAGAAAAGCCATCCCTGACGGTCCCCACCTCTGACCTTTGTGGCCCTGCCTTGCATTCCCATACCCTTACCTCATTCTGTTTTTCTTGGCAAACACCAGTCACCGCTCAATCTTTTCTTTCTTTCTCTGATACTGGGGATCGAACCCACCGCCTTGGCACTGAGCTCCACCTCCAGCCATTTTTATTTTTTTTATTTTGAGACAGGGTCTCACTAAGTCACTAAGTTGCCCAAACAGAGCTCAACTTGTGATCTTCCTGCCTCAGCCTCCCAGAATGCTGGGATGACAGGTGTCAGCCACCACATCCAGCTCTGGGTCCACACTTTCACCACACCTGTCCCTGCCCTTCCTTCTCCTGGAGGCCACAGAATCTGTTGGTCCAACCAGGGGCCACCGTGGTCACTCTACGGTGCCTCACACTCTCTGGCCAGTCTCATGGGTGGTTCTTCACAGCCCTGCCAGAGTGACACAGCATCCTATTTCAGATCTCTGAGCCGATCAGAGAGGGCCAGTCACTTGTTGGGGGTCACACAGCGTATCCTGTCAGTCTCTGGATGTCAGGCCTCTAAACTGCTGTGTGTGTGTGGGCACACGCAGGGAGCAGGGGGTGCTGGGGTGGAGACTGCAGCCAGCCTGAAGGGGGAGAAGCCCTCTGAAGCACTAGCACAGAGCAAGACCATGCCCTTGTGTTTCAGTACTGAAAATGTGCCCACCGCCTTCACCGGCACACTTGCCCGTATGACCAGGTGTGAGGTCCTGAGTTCGATTCCTGGTACCAAAAAAGAAAATAATAGCAGCAGCAACGAATGCTTATCTACCTTTCCCAGGAGCCAGTGAACAACTTTAATTTTTTTGTTTTTTTAAGACAGGGTCTCTCTACATACCTCAGCTTGGTCTTGAGCTCACTTTGTAGCCGGGCTGGCTTTGAACTTGCAGCAATCCTCCTGCCTCAGCCTCCTGAGCGCCGAGATTACAGGCCTGTGCCATCCCCTTAGCACTTACTCATGATTTGTTGAATTTGTGCAGCGGCAGAGATGGCATCTGCACCAGGCCAATCTGGTGAATTAAGATGCCACCTCCTACTGTGGTTCATGGCTGTAACCCCAGCACACTGGGAGGCTGAGGCAGGAGGAGGGCAAATTTGAGTGTGACTTTGGCAACACAGTGAGGTGAGCTCAAGGCTGACTCGGGTTACACAGTAAGTCTGTCTCGAAAAATAAAACACAAAACAAAGTGAAGCGAAATGTGCTGTGTCTGAAAGCCTCCCCAGACCTGCGTGCTGTCTACATCCCTGCTTCCGGACCAGCCTTTGTGTCCCGTCACATTTCCTGTGGGCCTCACTGACTCTGTGCTGTTATGTGGAACATTTTCTTTCTTCTCTTTTAAAAAATTTTTTTTTCTGGTATTGGGGGTTGAGCCCAGGGCCTACATGCTGAGCTCTGTCCCCGGCCCTTTTTATTTATTTTTTATTTTGAGACAAGGTCTCACTAAGTCAGTCAGTTACCCAGGCTGCGCTGGAACTTGCAATCCTCCTGCCTCAGCCTCCCACAGTGCTGGGATGACAGGTGTAGGTCATGCTGTGTTCATGAGGTGAAAGGAATAAGACAGCTGCCCCTCCTTGTGCCACTGCGCCTGCCACCTGCCGGGGACTCACCGAACACGAAGTTGTCAGGCCGGAAGATTTGGCCGAAGGGGCCTGAGCGGACGGAGTCCATGGTGCCGGGCTCCAGGTCCACCAGCACGGCTCGGGGGACGTAATTCCCTCCTGCGGGGAAGCAGATGGAGGGCAGGTGGCCTGAGCGCGGGGAGCCCGGGCAGCCGCCTGGAACCTGCTGTCTGTCCCCGCCAGCCCGCGCCCCACCCCGGCAGGCTGCCCTGAGCCCTACCGGTGGCCTCGTTGTAGTAGACATTGATGCGCTCCAGTTGCAGGTCACTGTCCCCGTGGTAGGTGCCGGTGGGGTCGATGCCATGTTCGTCACTGATCACCTCCCAGAACTGCAGGGGCGGGGGGGGCGAGGGGAAGGTGGGGGTGGGGGCCGGGCGGTCAGGCCTAGCTCCCCGCACTGTACCCAGGCTGCAGCCTGCGCCCCGCCAAGGTGACAGGGCCGGGCCGCGATGGCAAGGACGGGACGACTAGAGGGCTGGGGCGGAGGCGGGTGGCGGCCGGGAGGGGCGCGGTCCTTTGTGCGCGCGGAGGGCGCAGCTGCCCAGCTGTGCGGCCAGCTGTGGCCAGCGGAGGGACGGAGGCTGGGCCCGGCCCGCGCCCTCCGCCTCTTTGTTCCCAGCCGGGCCGGGGCCCAGCGCCCCTCCCCCGCCGTCCCCGGGGACGCCGGCTTGGGGGACCCGGGCCCGCGAAGGCGCGCAGGCCGCGCCCCGGCGCACGCACCTTGGCTCCGATCTGGTTGCCGCACTGGCCGGCCTGCAGGTGCACGATCTCCCGCATGGCTGCTGGGGCCGCGGGGCCGCGGGGTCGCGGGCGCTCGGAGCTGCGGCGACAGACGCGGGCGGCGACAGCGGCCGGCGGCGAGCTCTGTCCCTGCGCCCCCGAGCGCCGCTATAAGGCAGGCGGGGCGCGCGTCACCGCGGTCCCCGTCCGCCCCGCCCCCGGCCCCGCCCCGGGACGCAGCTGTGTGCGCTGGGGTGCGGTGGAGGGGGCAGGGACGTCTCCCCCGAGCCTGCGAGACCTCGGGGTCCCCTGCGTGTCCCCCTGCCCAGCCTGGTGCGGCAGAGATGGGGCGCTGTGCAAACCGCGCCTGCGAAATCCTGCAGCTGCCCATCGCGCCCGCCCTGCCTCAGTTTCTCGCCTCCTGTTCCGCGCAGACCTCTTCTGCTAGAACCTTCGCTTGGCTCGGAGGGTTCGGAGCGAGGCCGAGCTGGGGGCTCCGGGTAGCTGAGGGGCCCGGAGTGGCCCTGGGCACCTCTGCTGGGCTTGGGCCCTACATCAAAGACTAAGATTTACAGCTGGATTACAATGCAGGGGGTCTGGGGGGGTTCTTCCCGGGTCAGCGGCTCTGCTCCCCTCTCATCTCTCCCTCCCGCTCTCCTTCTGACAGCATCTTGATACGTAGTCCAGTCTGGTCTTGAGCTCATGAAGTAGTTTAGGCTGGCCTCAAACTCACACTGAGCCTCCTGGTTCAGCCTCCTGAGTGCTGGGATTACGGGCACCAGCCACAATCCCTGGCTTCAATTCCTTTTTTTTCTTTTTTTTTATTCCAATGTCTTACAAACCCTTCTCCCTACCTTCATAGTTTAATGCCCCCCCTGTTGGTACTGGGGATGAAACCCAGGGCCTTTTTATTTTTATTTTGACCCAGAGTCTTGTCAAGTGGCCTAGAATTTTCCACTCTCCTGCCTCAGCCTCCCACGTACGTGGGACAGCTGGTGTGCACACTGCAGCCAGCTCTCCGCACATCTCTCATTAGCTCTGTGACCCTGCTGGGGCCAGTTCTGTTTGCCTTTTCTCCTCTGCCAGGCCATGCCACCAGTGCCTGCACCCAGGGGCCGTGGGAGGGACCAGGGCAATGGCCAGTGAGCTAAATTGTATCTATGCAGATTACACTTATTATCAGGACCTGCAGGACTTCCCTGCTGCCTGAAAGTGGAGGTCAGAAGTCTTGGGGCCACTTCCTGCCTCCCTCGGCCTGACTCACCCAAAGGGCCTGGGACTACTTTTGGTTGGTTTAGAGACAGGGTCTCCCATGTAGTTGCAGGCTGGCCTTGACCTCTCAGCGACCTGCCAGCGGGGTGAGTGCCTGGGTTACAGGCCTGGGCCACCCCCCCGGGCTGGGGCCGGGATTATCGTGGGCGGAGCAATCCTGGCTCCTTGGTTCTGCCTTTGATTTTATGGGCCCCGCTGAGGGATCAGTGCCACAGAGCTCCACAGAACAAGGTGTGCTAGGAGCCAGGGTGAATAATCTTGTGAATTTGGCTTACTGATACCACCTGAAGACTAAAGCCTGCTTTTATCTCCCGAGGTGCAGTTTCTGGACATCAACTGTGCTAACAATCCTCTCTGATGTGGTAGTGGCCCCGAAGTCCCGGCTGCTGGGAAGGGTGACTTGATCCTAGGGGGTTTGAGGCCAGCTGGAACAGCATAGTGACACCATGTCTCACAACACGAAACAAAACAGCAAAATCACCAAGTCCAAAAAATAGGAAGCTGGGAATAGAAGTGTGATGGAACAGTTTATTATGATTTCAAATGGTTATTAAAAATTTACTCCAATTGGGGGGGGGTGGCACATGCCTTTAATGCCAGCACTTGGGAAGCTGAGGCAGGAAAATCGCCATCAGTTCAAGGCTAGCCTGAACTGCATAGCAAGACCCTGTCTCAGGAAAACACAGAAAAAAAAAAAAAAAGAAAAAAAGGAAAGGAAAGGGAGGCAACCAGTCATGGGTGTGGGTGTCTGTTTCCTAGGGCTGCTGGTAACAAAGTATCACAGACCACTTAGTTGAAACTACAGACATGTGTTATTCCCCAGTTCTGGGGTCAGAAGTCCAAACTCAAATTACCAGCACCCCCTCTGAAACCCATCTGAACCCCCATCTCACTTCCTAGTTTCTGCTGCTTGCCAACAATCAGAGTTATTCCTTGATTGTTTCTGAGACAAGGGTCTCAAAACTGGCCTCAAACTCCTGGACTCCGGCAGCCCTCCTGCCTCAGCCTCCTGAGCGGCTGGGATGACAATTGTGTGCCACCCAGCTGGCGGCATTGCTTGGCTATAGGCAGCCCCCTCTCTGCCTCTGTTGTCACCGCCTCTGTCCTTCACCTGTGTCCCTGTCTCTCTGTGTGTCTGCTCTTCTTGGAAGAACACCAGAACCAGATGTGGCGACTTCTGCCTGTCATCCCAGCTACTGGGAGGCTGAGGCAGGAAGGTGACGAGTTTGAGCCCAGCTTACTGAGACCCTGCCTCAAAAGAAAATAAATAAGGAGCTGGGGATGGCACTCAGTGTGGAGGCCCTGGGTTCCAAGCCCAGTACCAGCGTGATGACAGTGGCCCCCTGAGATAGCTCAGGATGATTTCTCACCCCAGAGTCCTTGGCTTCTCCCAATCTGCAAAGCCCCGTGTGACATAGACCGGATCCCGCATGCAGGTCCCGGGGGGCCAGGGCCTGCGCAGTGTGAGGCCTCCTGACCCATGGGGTGAGGGTTCCGGGAGGGGGTGGAGGCAAACCCCTGGTCCAGCCTGGGCAGGCGCGCTGAGCTCCGCCCCTGCCGCCTGCTACCCCTCCCCTGCAGGTCCCTGCAGCCAGGCCCCTGCCACCCGCCACCCCTCCCCTGCAGGTCCCTGCAGCCAGGCCCCTGCCGCCCGCCACCCCTCCCCTGCAGGTCCCTGTAGCCAGGCCCCTGCCGCCTGCCACCCCTCCCCTGCAGGTCCCTGCAGCCAGGCCCCTGCCACCCGCCACCCCTCCCCTTCTCACTCCAGACCCTCAAGAACCGGTGGCTGCAGCAGTACAGCCAGGAGTCGGCCAACCCGGGGATCCCGGTGCTCCTGGCCTGTGGCACCATCTCCAGCACCTGTGGCCAGATCGCCAGCTACCCCCTGGCTCTGGTCCGGACCCGAATGCAGGCCCAAGGTGAGAGCTGGCTGGGAGCACGGGGCCCACGCCCTGCTGCTCCCCGGCTCCTCAGTGGGGGAGCCCCGAGCTGGGCTGCCCTGGATTTGGGACCTTGCTGAGCCCTCACCCTCCTCGGGCCCTCGGGGGGCCCATGTGTGGTATCTGCAGTGGCAGCCTTTCCCCTTGGGAGCCGAGGATGCGAAGCTGCAGGGGCCTGGGCAAAGCATGCTGGGAGTCTTAGCCTAGGCGGAGGGCACTGTGGGCAGCGCCCTGGCTTCCCAGGTGGGCAGCTTGAGCCCCGGTTTGCAGGCGGCCGGGAGCAGGCCGAGGGGAGCCAGGGCTCCGCCTGGCTGCTGCTGTTCTCCGTATTTCTCTTTGTGGATTTTCCCCTCCACGATCCATTTCCGTGGGTACCTAGCACTTGTGTTGGTGATTTTCACTGGGGAGCCATGGGTGGGTGAGGGAGGTGCGTCCCCAGGTACAGGGTGGAGAGGCAGAAAGCTCCGCAATAAAGCGTTCTCCAGTGAAGTACGCATTCAGGGGTAATTAATGGAGGGATTACTGATGCTCTGGATAATTTTCTTTTCTCTTTTTTTTGTTTTTTTGTTTGTCTTTTTGAGATACGGTCTCCTCATGGGGTTCAGGCTGGCCTTAGGCTCACTCTGCAGCCCAGGCTGGTCTGGAACTTGCAATCACCCTCCTGCCTCAGCCTCCCAAGTGCTGGGATGACAGGAGTGCGCCACCACACCCGGCTTACTCTGGCTACTTTTCTCTCATGCAGCATTTGGAGGCTGAGGCAGGAGGGCTGCAGTGACTTTGAGCTCACCTTGGACTACATAATGAGTTCAAGGCCAGCCTGCACTATGGAGTGAGAACAGGGAGGGAGCAGGGACACTCAAGACACTGGCCACCGTCTTTGCAGCCCTGGTCAGTCAGGAGGTGTTCTGTGCATGCATCCTGGCTGTGACTGGTAGGTGATGCCTGCTGGCTCCGCCTCCTTTCTATTCTGCGTGATTGACCGGTTACATCTTTTTGTCCGGCCGGCTTGCCATGCCCTCATCTCCTCCTTCTTCCTCAAATTCGAAACCTGAACAAGTACATTTTACATCTCCCTAGTACTTGGTAGGCTGAGGCAGGACAACCACTGCCGGTTCAAGGCCAACCTGAGCTATCTAGTGAAACCATGTCTACAAACAACAGTAGTAACAACACCAAACCCAACAAAGAAAGAAACAAACAGAAACCTCTCACCATAGCCTGCGGCCACCTATCCCTGGAGAGCCCTTTGTGTTCAGTATTTGCTCTTATCCCCTGAGGGTCTGCTCCAAGGCCTCTAATTCTGTGCCTGTGCCACTTTGACTAAGCGCCTTTATGGATTGTGGCCCTGAGTCACAGTTTGAGGAGTCACAGGAAAATTGGCATAAAATTGTTTTTCACAACCCTCGGGGATAGAAGACTTGTTCTTATTGTCCGTCTCAGGAGCACTTTATGGCTTTTCTTTGATATATCAAATTGCCAGAGTCGTGTGTGTGTGTGTGTGTGTGTGTGTGTGTGTGTGTGTGTGTGTTGCTGAGGACTGAACCCAAGGATTTTTTATTTGTGATCTTCAGACAGGGTTCTGCTGTGTGGCCCAGACTGGCCTCAAACTTTCCATCCTCCTGCCTCAGCCTCCCAAACCCCTGGGATGACAGATGTGTACCCACCATGCCTGGCTTGGAGTACATTTTTGAGACGGTCTGTCTGTCCTATCTTTGGTGACCACACCGTGAGGTGGGAGATTCTACCTTGCCAGTTTTGTGTGAAAATAGCACTTAGCATAGAGAGGGTGTTGGTGTTGGCCCCAAACCCTCACTGGGAGAGAGCTCCAGCCTCTTATCTGCCTGCTAGTGTGGGGCTGTTGGATGAGGTATGGGGGGTTTCCATGCCCTCCCCCAAGACTGTGCAAATGGACTCAGTGCACACACACGCAGAAGGCTGGCACACACCTGCATACTCCCAGCACTCTGGAGGCTGAGGCAGGAGTATCACAAACTCAATCCCAGCCCAGGTAATGGAGCGATTTAGTGAGACCCTGTTTCTAAAGGGGGTTGGAGGGAGGGTTGGGGTAAGCTCAGTGCAAAGGCCCTGGGTTCCATCTCCAGAACAAACAAACAAACAACAACAACAAAACAGGGAGAAATAGTTTCTGGAGATGGAGAACATTCTGCTCAGGTCTCCGCCTTCCTGAGGCCCTTGACACCTGGGAAAGTCCTACCTCTGAGCCGTGAGCTGTGAGCTGGAGCCCTGGGAGGTGCGGGGCGGGCATATCGCTTCTGTGTGTTTTCTGGCGCTGTGGACATGCACCCCAGCCCCCCACCCCACTCTGCCGGGGAGACAGAGGGAGTTGCTTTGCTTTGTATCAATGACAAAAATGGTATTTCTAGCTGGGGCTGGCGCTCAGTGGCCCATCACCCTGAGCTCACCCCACTGGCCTGCACGAGGGCCCCTGCCGGCTTCTATCCCTAGCACTGCGAAAAACACAAGCAAACCCCAAAACATCCACCAAAGCAATTTCCAAAACATTCAGACTAAATCCTACAGCTTTAAACATATCGGTTTACTTTTTAACCGGCGCAGTCACCAGCAGGCGCCACTGCAGGCCCACCTCACAGGAGAGGAAACCGAGGCCCCAGGGGGTCCGGTGTGGCCCCCAGACTTGGGGCTGAGAATACAGCCAAGAGAGCCTGGGTTTGCTGAGGCCAAAGCCCTGGAGCTGTGTATCACCACCACAGGATGCTCCAGCAACCTTGTTACTTGGTCTTAAAACAAAAAAGGAAAAGCTGGCAGTCAAATGCATTGTCTTGCAGCGAGAAAATGTTATGAGTGTCCAAGCAGCCGTGTGACCATCACGTGTCCCCGTGGCCGGCGTGTCTTCGTGGGTCACGCGTCTGCCCCCCCCCAGCTGGCTGCGCCAGGCTGGCTGTGACGAGTGCGTGCGTGTGCACATGTGCAATCAGCTTCCAAGCCTTTGCTCTCCTTGTGGCGGGTTGTGGATCACTTGTCCCTGTCCTGCAGGTCACCCCTGTCCCATCTCCCTGGCCACTTCGCCTTCCAGCTTGGCACCCAGACCTTAGCCCCAACCTCTCAGCCGGTCCGAGTTCCTCCGGCTCAGGGTTTGGACCCAGCCTGTCCCTGAGAGGGAGAGACAGAGCCATCTGGGGTGACTGTCCGGGGCAGGGAGGCTGAATGAGCCTTTAGAAACCGCCCCACGTCCGGGCACACACAGGCTCTATACAAGCTGTGCCTGGCGCCGCTAGCACCCAGGATGGGTGCGGGTGGGCGGGCGGGGGAGGGGACAATGGCGCGTGTTCTCACACTATCCCGAAGGAGGCATGCCCAGAATAGAAGGATTTCCTGGGAGGTGGGTGAGCAGGAGGACTGAGCTGGGGCTGGGGGTGGGGTGGGGATGCTTCCCGAGCTCACCCCACTTGCATGGCGGGGAGGATGTAGGTGTCCTTGGTGATGTAGCTGCTCTTGCAGTTGAAGTAGGCAGGGTCCTGGGGCACACGGCCAGGAAGTGGGGCCCCAGGAGTCCATGGTCACTCGGGCAGTGCTGGTCAGGGTGCCCAGACGCTTGCACCTCACGACCACATAAGTGCTTATGCCAGCTGGTGACCTCAGCTGCAGGCACTGGATGCGAATCATGGCTCCCAGGCTGATCTGCAGGCCACGTGGGGTGGGGTGGGGTATACATCACAGTTGGAGCCCTAGGGGACAGAAAGAATAGGAAATAACCAAACTTTTTGTCTCTGATAGATTGTTCTTTCCCTCTTATATGGAAAAAAGGATGTGAGTTTTCTTTTTTTCGAGACAAGGGCTCACTGTGTAGTGCAGACTAGCCTTGAACTCACTTTGTAGCCCAGGCTGGTTTCGAACTCATGGCACTCCTGCCTCAGCCACCATGCCTGGCCCAGGATACGAGTTTCTGAGTTTTGTGCTAAACTAGGCAAAGGCACAAACATAAATGAAAGACTTCCCTCACCCCCTACCTGGCTTGGACACGATTTTATCCTTTCATAAGGAAAGAGGCATGGCTTGTTTCACCAAGAAAACGGCTGGGAAGTCTCCTTATTTTATATCAGACACAGGTAGGATTTCCTGCTCCATTATCTGAAAGGGGTGGGTATTCGTGCTAGACTAGGGAAAGGGGTGGGACAGCTCTTTATTTTATGTTAGATAGGCAGCACTTCATTTCCGGTCTCATACCTGAAAGGGGCGGGACTTCCTGTTACACTAGGAAAAGAAAAGACTTCAGGTTAAACACCTGAAAATAATGGAACTTCCTGTGTCACAAGGATCGTCCCCTGTTAGGAGAAGATCCCTCAACTCGCCTTCTGGTTTATGCACGAGGATAGGGGTTTTCTGGCTCTGAGGGAAGGGGCTTAGCATTCCCTTGCCCCACACTTTAGAGATGAGGAAAGTTTTTTCCGGGCCCGCCGTGGCAGCGAAAGGGGGAGAGATGAGACTTCCTGCTGCTTTAGGGAAGGGCTCAGGCCAGCAGAAAAAGAGGGAAGCTTGCAGTGGCCGCACCACTACCTGGGATGGCAGTGGCCAGCCTCTTACCAAGGAGATGAAGACCAGGAAGCCCATGCGGATGACGGCCATGTCCCTCAGGTCCGTCACCTCCCAAAGCCAGGCAGGACAGGGGCTGCTCTGCAGCAGATGCCAGCTCCACTGCCAGATGCACACATAGAACCTGACACACAGTGGCACACTGCACGCACAGTTGCCCCCCCCAGATGTACACGCAGTACAATACACAAGCAGGCGTGGAGGCACACACCTGTCATCCCGGCACACTGGGAGGCTGAGGCGGGCAGGATGGAAAGTTGGAGTCCATCTTTGGCACCCGTGGTGTGGCCTTTCTTTGCCATTGATCCAGACTCCCCAGAACACAGGGACACATACAGAGAGACATGTACACAGCCAGGGCAGACAGCCGGCCCCCACGCTGGTGGCCCTCAGGTAGACAGACAGGCAGACAGACCGACAGACCCAGCCACTTAACTCCTGGACTTGGGGAGGGAACCTAGCCTAGTGCCCTCTTTTGATCCATTAGTGAGTTAGCAATCTCGAAGCAGGAATGAGGGTGCTGGGTTGGGGTCTTGGTGGGTGAGGCTGGGCCCTGGAAGGAAATGGGGTTGAACAAAAAGGGAAGCACAAAGGTTCGAGAACCACAGGCCCTGAAGTACCAGAGAGGTCAGATGGAGATGGGACTGGTTTAAAACTTGGATTGGGGGATGGTGGCGCAGGCCTGTAATCCCAGCATTCAGGAGGCTGAGGCAGGAAGATCGCTGTGAGTTCCAGGGCTACAAAGTGAGCTCAAGGCCAACCTTAACTACACGGGGAGACTGTCTCAAAAAACAAAACAAAAGACTTGGACTGGGTAGAGGGGACAGGGCTCTGGAAGGTGGCACCCAGGAGAGGGTTGAGGATTGCAGTTACAAGGGATCTCGTGGTGCTGGACTAAATGGGAGCCCTCTCAGGAATGTGGGAAAACTCGTGGCCCCTTGAGAATATCAGGGGAGGGGGAGGCAGTGGGAGGGGCCTGGAGGCAGCGAGCTGGGGGAGTGGGAGGGGACTACGGAGCATGGCAGGTAGGTGGGGGGGTCGGAGTGGACGGAGCTAGAGGCTACCCGCTGAGGAGTGGGCGGAGTCTAGGGAGAATGTCGGGAAGTGGGACTGGTGAGTGGGCGGAGCCTCAGGGGGCAATGGGTGGGGTCTAGGGAGCGTGACAGGGGAAATGGGAGGGACTGTGGGTGGGCGGGGCCCACAGGTGGCTGGCGGTGGGTGGAGTCTAGGGAGAATGACAGGGAAGTGGGCAGGACAGAGCAGGTGGGAGGGAGGGGCGTATGGGACCCGCCTGGGCTACTGATGGTTGGGGAGTGGGTAGGACTTAGGAAGAATTGACAAAGGGAAACGGGAAACCTGAAAGTTTCTGGTGGAAGGGGAAATGAGCATGATTGAGGGAGAATGACTGGAAAGGGGGAGGAACCGAGAGCTGGAGGAGCCTAGAGGATGACACAGCAAGTGGGAGGGAATGGGCGGGCCTAGGAGGCTGATAGCAGGGAAAGTGGGCGGAGCCTCGCGCAACCAATTTGGAAGTGGGAGGAGCCGGGGAGTGGGCGGGCCCTGGCGGGTGAACGGCAAGCGAATGGGCGGGACCTGGATAATAACCGCAGGTGTAGTTGGGCTCGGAGGCTGGGAAGGGCTCGCAGCTCTCGGTGAACCCAGCTGGGCGCTGGGCAGTCCGGATCTGGGGTAGCTCTAACTGAGAGTCGCAGTGGGCGGTCATGGACCCTGGGGTCCGTGTGCAGGGGCCGCTGCCCGCAGCCTCACTGGTCCTCGGCTCCGGGCTCCCTGGGTTTTCCACCGTCACTGAGGTAGCCCAGGCTGGGGCTGCCCGGCGTGGGGATGCTCGTTCCCACGATCCTCTCGGTTTCAACCCACGGCTGCTTCCGCGTCCCGTTCCGCATCCGCGTCCCCTCCCCGCTCCGGCGTCTCGCCCGTTCCTCTCCAGGCTCTGCATGTGACGCTCGGAAGACCGCAGCATCTTTCCCCTGCTCCCACACGGAACCCCCTACGCCTCTCGGCACCCCGCCCTGACTCGGTGCAGTCCCGGGACACCAGGGGGCGCCCGCGGCTCACACTGGGCGGTGCTGCCGAGCAAAGGGACCCAGACCTGGACTCCGTGTTCCACAAAGGAGGGAGGCAAGGTCCGGTCCGGAGGAGGAGGCACCTGGGTCTCTTAGGGGAATACGGATCTTCCATGGTGT
Organism: Dolichotis patagonum; assembly: GCA_004027295.1. Taxonomy (NCBI): domain Eukaryota; kingdom Metazoa; phylum Chordata; class Mammalia; order Rodentia; family Caviidae; genus Dolichotis; species Dolichotis patagonum. The sequence continues at coordinate 29,642 of PVJX010006597.1, read as the reverse complement.
ATAGGCTGGGGCCACCGCGGACCCTGAGTGCATCCCTTGGGGGTGGAGCTTGGGTGTCCTGCAATGAGGGATCAAGGTGGGTGGTCCTAGCGTGGGCTCAAGGTCTTCTCCTCGAGAGGGTTGTTACCTGGGTCTTTTCTGGAAGTGGGTCGCCCTTGGTGGGCTCAGGGTGGGCCTGGGTTTTTCAGTCATGCTTGCTTTCTGTCTTGTCAAGCGCCTGTCAAGGTTGGCCTGACTCATCGTGGGACCTGGGAGTGTACCGCGTTCCTGTGTCTGACATTTCCTGTCTCTGACAGCCTGTCACAGAATCTCGGACTTTCCTGGGGGTTGTCTATGTGTCCATGGGGACAGTGCATGTGACCACCGCTGTCCCCTGCATCTATCTCCCAGGCCAGGGGACATGACACCGATCCTGTGACTTCACGAACCTTTCTCCATTGTGATTGTGGGTGTCTGTGATAGTGAGACCCTCTTTCTTTGTGTGACTGTGTATCTGTCCCAAGGTCATGTGACTTCCTCTGTGTGTCCACAATCGCATGTCTCTTGTGGCTGCCTATGAATGTGTGATTGTGTACGCCCTTAGAGTGTGTTCTTGTGTGTGTCTGTGGCTAGCTGTGGGGTCTGTCCTGTCCCTCCGTGGGTGTCAGTGTCACTGTGTGCATGCCTGTCTTTTGCGTATGTATCTGTCCTTGGTGTGCTTGGTTATATACCCTGACTGTATGTCCCTTGTGCCTTGATATGGCTTTCTGTTTTGTGTCCATGTCTAGCTCTGCTGGCTAGCTTTGTGTATCTGTGATTGTGTGTGCAAGCGTGTGTGTGTGACTGTCTACATGGTGTGCTGTCTTGGTTTGCATGACTGTACATCTCCCCAGTGAGGACTTTTTCCCCCCTGGGGCACTGGGGATTGTCTAAATTTAGAGACAAGTTCTCACTAAGTTTGCTAAGTTGCCCAGATGGGACTCCAACTTTCCATCCTCCTGCCTCGGCCTCCCAGAAAGCTGGGATCACGTGCCTGCGTGACGGTATCTTTTGTGTCCCCATGCTTAGCTGTGAATCTCAGGTGGCTGCCACCCATAGGGGTGCTGGAGAGTCCCCTCCTGGTGGTGGCACCTCTGGGGTTCCCTTTCCATAGCAGACTGGCTGGTTTCCCAGCAGCGAATGGTTTCTGCCCTTGGAGGGGTCCTCACCTCCCCCCTTCTTCCACCTGCTTTATCCGGGAAACACCATTTCCTGCCTTTGATGTCACTGGTGGCGAATTTTCCCTTCTTCCAAACACTTGTGATCATGGTTTCTTTCTGTGTGTCTGTGCAGACTTGACCACGATTCTGTGCTTAGTGTTAAAAAAAAAAAAGCAAAAACCAAACATATGGAAAATGCTGGCAAAGCAAAATTGAGTACAGTAAAAGGTGCGTCTGTTCTTTACCCGACTCCCCTCAATTTTTGCATACCTCCAGAAATATTTTACACAAATATGTCTCCGTGCTGAAAGAAAAACCTTTGTTTTCTATACAGCATCCCGCACCTTCCTGCTTTCTGAGCCCTCACAGATTAATATCGAGGCCCAGAAAGTGAGTCAGCCTTTTGTCCCTTCGATAAGAGAACTGACGCTACCAAAACCAATCTGACCATTTCCTTTTTGAGCACCACCGAGGATGTTTGCATTTGGAATGGTTTTGCCACAGATGCTCCCTGCTTGTCTGTTTGTCTGGATATTGGCATTGGGCTTTGACCCTGGGGGGGTTGTCGAAAATATCAGGCCTCACACGAAGTCACCTGGGGCCAACGGATCCCTCAGCCCACTGGGAGCAATGGGGGTTATGCCTACGAGTACTGACCTGGCTCCCTGATTCTGCAGTCATCAAGGTGGTCTATGGTATTAGTCCCATTTCATAGATGAGGAAATGGAGGCTCGGAGACGTGAAGATCTTACAACCAGCAGGAGGAATCGTGTGGGCTTGAAGCTAAGCATTCTGATCCTATGCTGTGCCGTCCCTCATAACGCATTCGGGCACACAGTGTCATGCTGAAAATAATCCCAGGGAATCCAGGTGTGCATCCAACTGAGTTTTTTTTCTTCTTCAGTTGAAGAAATCAGGAATTCAGGGGGTGGAATTCAGGATCTGCATGCTGGGCTACAACCTCAGCCCCTTTACAAAATTTTTCATTTGGAGATAGGGTCTCTCTAAATTGTGAAGTTGCCCCGCTTGGATTTGAACTCACGGTCCTCCTGCCTCAGCCTCCCGTGGTGATGCTGAGATGACAGGTGTGTACCACTACGCCCAGCCTTCAGAATCTCAACTGTTTTGCACAAATACATCACCCAACGCTCACTCGTACCTTGGTGTGCACACTTAACCCGCTGGGCTTGTGTTTTCTGGCCTGAGGTCAAGGGGGACTGGAGCCTGCTTTCGGCGAGCTCGGAGGAGGACTCAAATCCTCTTTCTGGGTCTCCTTTGTCCCCCTTCAGCGGCCATCACATTCCTCTGCCTTTCAGTTGCTTTGTTTCTCAGTCTTTATCTGATCTTTGCACCTATCTGATCTTTCTGGCAGCTCTCCCTTGAGTTCACACTGCTGCGACTCTGCCCTGGGGTGCTTGTGGTGAGCCTGGGGTGTCCCTCTGTCAGGAGGCTGAGGCAGGGGGATCACCCCAGCCGGGGAGTTCCAGGCCAGCCTGGATAACAAAACAAAACAAAGACAGCAAAAAAGAAAACAAACAAACACAAGTTAAACGTGGGGTGGGAGGGCCAGAGATTTAGCTTAGTGGCTTAAGTTCCTGCCTGGCAAGCGTGAGGTCGTGAGTTTGATCCCCGGTACCAAAAAAAAAAAAAAACAAAAAAAAAACCTGGGGTGGGAGACGGCTTAGGTCTGTGCCAGGGATGATTTTTGCTAGAAAACTGCAGGCCTACTTCCTGCGCTGGGCGGGCGGGTGCGGGGTGCGCTCACAGGCAGAAGAGGGGCTCCCCAGGCACTCAGCAGGGGCTTTCCGGTCCTCCTCCTCCCTGCCCAATCCCTCGCTCGAGCCCTGGGTAGGGTGGGGGTAGAGATCCAGCCCTCCCCGCTTCAGGGGGCCCCACACTCACTTCGGGGTGCAGAGGTGCGATCACCAGCCCACTCGCCCTGAGGTGAGACGTGAGACATGAGACGCGCCGGGAAGCTGCTGCTGAAGTCTCCGTGAGGGCGGGCCTGCTCAGATGTCCCAACCACAGAGCGTCATGGTGTCCCGGCTGGGAGGCCTCTTTCCCCTCCCAGGAGTGCACGAGCGGACCTCTGCGCAGCCGCCCAGCCTACATGGCGCACTTCTGAGCAGTCCTTTGACCCTGGGAGCTGTGACTTCATTTCTGCACCTCTCCCCGGGGGACGCTGACGGAGGACCCGGTAGTGGGCAGGTGGCGATGGTGCTTACTCCGAAGGTTACCTTCCCTGAGCATCGCACTGTGCACAGCCGGTACCTGCCGCCAGGGGGCGCTGTGCTCAGCTCCCCCATTTTGTAGCATTGGGATCAGCCCCAGGGGCTGGCACCTCCGGCTTAGGCTTGAGGTCTTAGGCAGCCTTCTTTTCCTCTCTCTCTTCCTTCTTCCCACCAGCCATTCATGCATCCTGCCAGCTACCCAGCCGCCCATCTAATTTCCCTTCTCTGCCTTCTTTCCCATTCCCCCTTCAATATCCGTCCGTCGATCCATTACCTATCACCATCCACCCATCCATCCACCCACCCATCCATCCATCCATCCACCCACCCATCCATCCATCCATCCATCCAACCACCCATCCACCCACACATCTATCCATCCATCCATCCATCCATCCACCCATCCACCCATCCATCCATCCACCCACCCACCCATCCATCCACCCACTAATCCATCCAACCACCCC
>PVJX010006597.1:0-25666 GCA_004027295.1 Dolichotis patagonum | reverse complement strand
GGGCCCTTCAGGTGTGAGCCGCCCGAGTCAGCAGGCCGGTGACGTCACCTGCGGGCCTAGGGGAGGCTGCGCTCTCCTTGGGTTATCAGCGATCTCTGTAGTCCTCCCAGTTCCTCTTCCTGTCCCTTTGTTCCCTTTGTCACTTGGGCAATCCTTTCAGCGGTGGCTGGGGCTGGAGAGGTGCTGGAGGCCGCTGTGGGCCTGGAGGGCTCAAGGGACCCTGTGGTGTTTGCATTGTAACAATCACACTTGAAGTGCCACTAACATTTCGTTTCTCCTTAGCTTTGATTGCATTGTTTGAAGGAGGAGGGATTTAATTTTGATTGTACTTTTTAAAACCCAGAAACAGCATCATTTTCCCCCTCCCTGGGGGAGGCGGAGGGAGTTTCAGCAACTTTTACTTCTAGCAAATCCTTCTGCTTTCCTGGTGTCTCCGTGGGACGGGAGAGGAAACAAGGGCTGAGCTGGTTGTCACCGGCTGCTCGCTAGCTGTGGGTCAAGCCTTGGTTGCCTCGCTGTCAAGGGGTGGGGTTTGGGGAGAGAGGGAAAGTACCCTACACCTTACACTCTGCCAGCCCAAAGTTCTGCAGGGAGCCGGACAAGACGGTGCTCGGCTGCAGTCCCAACGCTCCGGAGGCTGAGGCAGGAGGGCTGCCTGGAGTTTGAGGCCAGCCTGGGCTACACCGTGTCTCAAAAAAACAAAAACCAAAACGTGCAGCGAGACGAGTGAGATTTCTGGCTACAGACCTGGGGGCAGGGTGCAGGCAGAGAGGCTTGCCACGGCAGACGGGGGTCGGAGCCGGGTAGTTTTGGGGGACCATTTACTCAAATGCCTGATTACCAGACATCGGCCAGTGATTGTGGGGCACTGGGATCCCCGCTGGTGCTGGGCTAGGATTTGCATAGCTGTCCCCTTGCAGGCGTTGCCGTGGCTGCCGGGTGTGGCCTGTCCCTGAAAATCCCCAATAAAACGGACCGCCAAGCTTAGCTTAGCGTGCTGGAGTGTTCTGTTCCCTACTCCTCAGTCACTGATCACGACTCTGCTCCGCAAGCCTCCATGCAGCGGCACGGGCCGGACACGGGGTGGAAGACACGAATTCACCTCACCCAAATTCCCTGACACTGGGGGCCCGGGTCGCGCGGGAGGTTTGAGCCCCAGCATGGAACAAGAAAACCCCCCAGTTCTGGGGTGCAGCCTCCCGCGGAGGGAAGGCTGCTGTGGTCACTGCCCACTCCCCCCATGCGGAAGGTGAGGCTGGAGGGGGAAAAGGGTCAGCCGGTGTCCATCCCGCTGGACCGGGCACGGGGAGCTTTGCCCAGCGCCTCTCACCTTTCGGTTCCCCTTTCCTGGGCAGGTTTTGGCTTCTCCCCGCTCCGCCTCCGCCTGGCAAGAACAAACGGGAAATTTGAGTTTCCTCAGACCCTAACGGTGTCTCTGGCTCTGGGGGGAATTTCTCCATGTGGATTTCCCAGGTTTCTGCTTGTAGGGTTCCCGAGGGGCTCCTGACCTGAAGCCTCCGGTAACCGAGGGGGTGAGGGTGGGGGCGCAGGAAAGGCCCAGGTGTCCTGGGAATGGTGAGTCAGGCCGGAGTGGGGGTGGGGTACGGTGGAGTGTGGGGGTGGGGTACAGTGGGGTGGAGGGGGGGTGTCGAGTATGGCTCTTGAGGGCGGAGAGGGTGGCCGGGGCCCGTCTGTCCACAGAGTCTTCAGCAAGCGTCCTGGGAGGCTGAGGCAGGAGGATCTCCAGGGGGAGCTGGGGAAGGGGCGCCTCAGACACTTGGCAGGATTCCGGCTCTGAAAGGGGCCTGGGATGGCGCCCTGTGTGAAAGTCCTGGGTACCAGCAATGAAACAAAACGGACACAACAGGACGGGATTTGGGGTACCCCTGGGGGCGTGCTCGTTACTGGGAAGAAGGGAAGGGAAGGAGGGGCGGTGGGGGGCGGACGACAGGGACAGACAGACGGAGGGGGGAGGCCGGGAGCGGAACCGAGGGTCCCCGGTTGGGAGAGAAAGGGCAGAGAAAGTTCCGGCGGTCACGGGGCGTCGCCGGGATCCCCGCGGGCGGTCCCTGAGCCGGGGCGCGGCTTCCGGGGCGCATAAAGGCGCAGCGCGCGGCGGGGCCGGCAGTCTGCGCCCTGCCGCCGGCCATGAGCTCGCGCCCCGCCGTCGCCGCGGACCCCGAGGACCCCCGGCCGCCCGCGCCCCGCCCCGGGCCCCGCTGCCCCCCCTGCGGGCTCCCCGCGGCGCTGCTGGCCGCGCTGGCCCTGGGCGCGGCGCTCGGGGGGCTCCTGGCCTGGGCGCTGGTGGCCCGGCCCGACGCGGGGGGCCCCCCCAGCACCCTGACGGGCTCCACCGAGGTGAGCGCCCGCGGGACCCGGGGCCCCACCCGCCGCCCCCCGCCCCCCGCACCGGGCCTGGGCTCCCCGGGGTCACCTCCTGCGCCTGGGGGCGCCAGATCCCCCGCACGCAGGAGCCCTCGGCCCCCAACTTCCTCCCCCTCCCGGGGGGCTTGGCGCCCCCTCCTCCACGGCCGCGGGGACCCCTCATCCCTCTTCAGGTGGGGGCGGGGAACCCCCCACGACCTTCCCCTGTGTGGGTGCGGGGGGCGCCCTTCCCGGAGGTCCGGGCGCGGGAGGCGGGCGGGACCCTCCATCCAGCGCCTTCTCTCCTTCTATGTGCAGAAGTCGCCGGGGCCGGAACTGATAGCCAGGTTGTGGGCGCAAAACGGTGAGTTTCCCGCGCGGGAGCGAGGACCCCCGCCCCTTCCCGGCCTCTCTGACGTCATCTCCCCCCCCAGGGGTTCGCTGAAGACCCCAGCCCAGAGCCTTGGCGCTGAGTGCCTGCCCCAGCAGTCTTTCTTTTTGTAAAATTCTCAAAATCTCGCTAAATCGCTATGTTGCCCAGGTCGAGCTCGGACTGTGATCCTCCTGCCTCAGCCTCCCTTCCTCTCCCGGTCTGTCTGTGTCTCTCTGTCTGTCTCCCTCTTTTTCTCTCTTGCACTGGAGACTGGATCCAGAAACTTGGCTCTGACCTATACCCCCAGTCCTTTATTGTTTCATTTTTTGCTGTCTGGAATTGAACTCAGGACCTTGCACTTGCCAGGCAGGCACTCGAGCCTCTCAGCTATGTCCCCGGCCCCCAGTCCTTTAAATTTTTTTTTTTCTAAAATTTTTTAATTGGTACATGTTTGCAGTCCATAAAGTACAATTACATTCAATGTGGGGCGTGCACGTAAGGCATTTGTGTTCTTTTTACATCCCTGGGTCCTCTCCCGTTTGCAAAAGTTCTGTTTCACTATTTTCTACAGTCCTTTATTTGGTCTTTGTTTATATTTTGGGCTTGCCGTGTAAGAGAAATCATGTAATATGTAAGCGTTGGTGTCTGGTTTATTTCACTTAACATTGTAGTCTCTAGGTGTATCTATTGCCCTACAAATTACTCAAGTTTATCCTTTACGACCGAGTAGTACTCCCCCCAGCATTATATGCCATGTTTTCTTTACCTGCTCGTTTGTTGATGATCATGTAGACTGCTTCCAAGATGTTGCTAATATGAATTGTGCTGCTATAAACACAGGCATGCATGTGCCACTGAGGTGTGATGTCTAACTCTTTAGGGAAGAGATGTAACGGGAATAACCGGGTAAAATGGAATTTCTGGTTTCAGTTTTTTGAGGAATCTCCACATTGATTTCTATAGTGCTTGTGCTAATTTAGGCAGGGCCTCACGGTGTAGCCCAGGCAGGCCTTGAACTCACAGCTATCCTCCTGCCTCAGCCTCCCCAGTGCTGGGATTCCTGGCATGTGCCACCACGCCCAGCTCTAATACCTTGCTGATAGCCATTCTTTCTGGCATAAAATGGAATTTCTGTTACTTCCATTTGTGTTTCTCTAGTGGTCAGAGATGTGGAACATTTTAGAAACCTATCTATTGATCATTTGTACTTCTGGGAGGTGTCTATTCATTTCAGTTCCTCATTTTTTTGGTTGGGTCTTTTATTTTGGACCGGTCTCCTATTTTTGAGTTTTTCATGTATTCTAGATATTAGTCCTGTCTCTGAGGAGTCGTTGGCTAAAATTCCCCTCATTTCGTAGGTGATCTCTTCACTCTGTTAAGTTTGCTGTACAGAAGCTTTTCAATTTCACATGATCCCATTTCAATTTCACATAATCCCATTTCCCTATTTATGTTACTTCTTGTGCAGTTGAGGCTCACTTCAGGAAGTCCTTGCCTACCCTTATGTCTTCAAGACTTTTACCTATTTTATCTTCCAGCAGATGAAGTGGTTTAATATTTAGATCTTTGATCCATTTGACCTTTATTTCAGTGGAGCCTCGTCTGCATGTGTGTAGCCAGTTTTCCCAGCACTCTATTGTAGAGAGGCTATCTTTCCTCTATCGTATGTTTTTGGTTCCTTTGTTATATACATCAGGCAGTTAAATGTGGTGGGGTCATTTCTGACTGTCTACTCTGTTTCAGAAATCCATATGTCTGTTTTTTGGTAATTCCCAAGCTGTTTCCTTTTTGAATTACTGTAGCTTTGTAATCTAATTGTTTTTGTTGTTGTTTTTGAGACTAGGTCTTACCATGTAGTGCAGACTGGCCTTGGGCTCACTTTGTAACCCAGGCTGGCTTTGAACTCACAGCAATTCTCCTGCCTCAGCTTCCCGAGTGCTGGGATTACAGGCGTGCACTACCATGGCCCGGCTGTATCTAATTTGAAATCCAGGATTATATTGCCTCCTGCTTTGTTCTTGTGGCCCAGGGTTGCTTTTGGTGTGTCGAACCTCTTCTGGTTCCATATAAAATTTGGGATCATTTTTTTCTAGTGCTTTGAGGAATCCTGTTGTTATTTGGATTGGGACTGCATGAAGTCTATGTACCAGTTTTGGAAGCATGGCCATTTTGACTATATTGGTTTTACCTTTCCAAGAACAAAAGACAGCTTTCTCTTTTCGATGTTCTCTGATTTCCTTTTTCAGAGTACTGTGGTTTACCTCGTAGAGATCTTTCCCTTCTTTGGGTAGTTAATTCCTAAGTATTTAGTTTTTCATGAAACTCTTGTCAGTGATATTGTTTTCCTTGTTTCTTTCTTAGGAGGTTAATTATTAGAGCACAGGAATGCTATTAATTTTTGGGCGATTATTTTCTGTCCTGCTATCTTGCTGAATTTCTTGGTTCTAGTTCATACTTTGACAATCTTTTGTGTAGTTATTTCCCTTGTGTACTTATTTTATGTGTTTCTCCTGCCTGGTCACTTTGGCTTAAGTTCAATTATTACTACATGTGGTGGTGCATGTATGTAATCCCAGCACTCTCAGAAGGCTGAGGCAGGAGGATTACTGTAAATCCAAGTCCAGCCTGAATTACATAGTGAGGCCTTATCTCAAAGACAAACCAAACCACCAAGCAACCAAGCAACCAAGCAAAAACAAACAAAGTTCAAATACTATCCTGAATAGCAGTGGTGATAGTGGTTATCTTTCTCTTATGCCTGGTTTTAGAAGCTTCCAGTTTTTCCTCATTTAATATAATGCTAGAAATGTTTGTCATAAATGGCTTTTCTCAGATTAAGATAAAGTTCTTCTATTTTCTTCAGGTTTGTTTTATTTTGTTATTTTTTGAGACAGAGTCTCTCTATGTAGTTCAGGCCAGCCTTGAACTCTCAGTAATCCTCCTGCCTCAGCCTCTTGAGGGCTGATATTACAGGTGTGCATGACCATATATGATCTCTTCAGGGTTTTTATCATAAGTGGCTGTTGGATTTTGTCAATGGCATTTTCTGGATCTATTGAGACAATGCGATTTTTGCCCTTGTTTCTATTTGTGTCATAGTACATGTATGGATTTGCGTGTGTTGAACCATCCTTGCATTCCTGGGATGAAACCTGCTGGGTCACGATGTATGATCTTGTTGGTTTGTTGCATTCTGTTTGCCCGTATCTTGTTGAGGATTTTTGCATTTATGTTCGTTAGAGAGAGTGGCCTGTAATGCCAATTTTTTTCAGTTGAGTCTTCATCTGATTTCCATATGTCCAGCAATTTAAAAATTAACAAAAAAATTTTTTTGTGAGGTTGGGTTTTGCTGCTTACTAAATTGCTCCAGGCTTGGTGCAGATTTGCGATCCTCTTGCTTCAGCCTCCTAGGGTGCTGGGGTTACAGGCCTGCCACAGTGCCTGGCTTCTTCTAAGATGCCCCTCTCCCCATGGTGTCCCTCTTTTCTGGCCCTCCCTTCCCAGTTTCCCCCTCCCTATCCCCACCGCCTCCTCTTGACCTGATTCTTCTTTTTCTAAATCTCCTTTCTCTTCCTCTGTAGCCCGATCGCTTGCTTTTTCCAATCCATCCTCCTGAGTGTTCCCTTCCTAACTGCCTCCCCTGTCCCACTTCCTGCCCAGTCTCCTTGGGCTCCGCCCCTTCTTCCCTTCCCCTCCCCTCCCCTTCCAGCCGCTCTCCATTCAGTACCCGCCCCCCACCCGCCTTTCCCCATGGAGCCGGGGCTGTAGAGCTCACCCCAGCACTTCTACTTTTTCATTTGGGCACAGTCTTACAGAGTTGCCCAGGCTGAGCCTGAACTTTAGATTCTCCTGCCTCAGCCTCCTAGAGTGCTCCGCCCCTTTTGGTGACCTTGTAACCTTCTACTTCCTAGGGTTCAGATGTCTGCCATCACCTGTCACTACTATGCTTTCCCTTTCTGATGGCTTCCTCCTCACCCAGGTCCTTTCTTCCTGGCTGTCTCCTCCTTGCCCCTCTGATGTGTCCCCTCTGCTCCTGCTGAGAGCCAGGTGACCCCAGGCACCCTCAGCATCTCCCCTCTTCTCTTCCTCCTGCAGTGAGCCTGGAAAATGGGACCCTGAGTTGGTACAGCAGACGTGGGCTGGCGGGCGTGCACCTGTCCCCTGGCGTGACCTATGACGAGCCCCGGCAGGAACTGGTGGTGGTGAAGGCTGGATACTACAAGGTCTGCTTGTGCCTGCAGCTGACGCACGTCTTGCCAACCTCCCAGGTCTCCGGCAAAGTCTCAATGGCCCTGCACCTGCAGCCGCCTCAAACCGGGGCCACCGTCCAAGCTCTGGCCGTGGAACTGACGCCCCACTCCTCCGTCTCAGTGCAAGATTCCCACTGCCACCTGCTGCAGGTGCCCGACGACCAGCGACTCAGTGTCCACCTCGGCGTCTACCTGTCCACTCAATGGGGCGGGCACCTGCCTTGGCAGCTGGCTCAGCCTCCCCCTGCCACCAAGTTAGAACTCTTCCGAGTGGCCACCGATGTCCCAGACTGACTCCACGCCACGCCTGTCACGGGTACTGCCCACCTGCACGTGGGTGCCTCCTGTCCTTTCTGTCTTGTAGCCCCTGGTGCTGGGACAGGGTGCTCTACCTCATGGACCGGGCAGGGGTCCAGCTGTGCTGACCTCTGCTCCGCAGGACTCTGCCCACTCCCAAGTATTTATTCTGAGCCCACGCTCAGAAAGCATACTTTATATAAATCCTTTGTATTGCACTTCTATTTATTAGGTACTTATGGTGTGCCAGTCAGGTGCTAGAGAACCACTGGAAACAATGGATGCCAAATAAAAAGTTTTATTTATGTTAGTATGTGAGAAATATATCGCCCTGCCCCCGTTGCGAATCTAAATTGTGGATTAAGTGTGTGTCTAGCTAGTGAGCGGAATTTGAGCGTCTGAGATTCATTCTTGCAGCTGTTTACCGAAGATTCGCTGATGCTGGATCAGTGCTTCCTCCTCTTTCTTGTTTTCCTCTTTCACAGCGCTGATGTAGAACCCAGGGCCTCCTACGTAGCAGGCAAACGCTCTCTACCACTGCTAAGCTGCATCTCGGTTTTTCTGTCTTGTGGTGCAAGGGGAGGGGCCCGAGGCCTTTGCCCTGAGCTTTATCCTCAGCCCTTTTCGTATTTTTTATTTTGAGCCAGGATGTTGCTAAGTCACTCAACTGCCAGGTGGGGCCCAAACTTGCGACCCTGCTGCCTCAGCCTCCCACAGCCCTGGGATGACAGGCGTGTGCCCCAGTGTGCCTGGCTTTTGGCAGTTCTTTATGCATTCCTTCATCCATCCAGTTGTGTGGGTACCTAAAATCCATCGTGATCATATCAGGTAATAAAATTTGTTGAGCTGGGCGTGGTGATAGCTGTCCACAGTAGTCGGGCATGTACTGTGCGTCACTGTTGGTTATTTTCCTGGACACCCATGACAAGTTTCCACTGTGGAAAGTTTGTGAGTTGTATTTTACCATTTCCTCGGAAGGCACTTGAGGTGACCTGGGTTGGAAATACCGAATAGCAGTCCTGGGTCGGGCGACATCACACATGGGATCCTGGAATGAGTGACAACAGGAGAATTTACAGGAACGGAACGGTGAAGGGCTAGGGTTGGGGCCTGATGTGCTCTTTGTTGACTTATCCCTCGCTGACTGGCACGGGCAGTGGAGGGATGTTGCTTAGGCCCGTGGAGCTGTGGGAGGTGTCGTACATAGCACAGAAAACCCGGGAAGCCTCTGGTGAGCGTTCCCACGCTGTTGCCTGATTGTGCCAGGCTGGCGCTGGGACTGTAAGGCCGGGAAATTGAAACACTGGTTCTCACTGGATTCTCTCATCTTATTGCATGGACTTGAGATGGAAAATGATTGTGGTTAGGAAACAGCAAGACAAATGGCCGTGTGTGTGTGAAAATAGAGTGATTATGTGAGGTTTACAAGGATGATTATCTTTTTCGGGTGGGGGAGAGATACAGAGCGGTTACAGTTTAGACCTAAAATACCCCCCGAGTCTCACGAGGGGCCTTTTTTCTCCATTTTTTTCCTGTTGCTTTTCTTTTGTTTTTGAGACAGGGTCTCTCTATGCAGTCCAGGCAGGCCTCGAGCTCACTTTGCAGCCCAGGCTGGTCGCGAACTTGGCAGCGATCCTCCTGCCTCAGCCTCCCGAGTGCTGGGATGACAGGCATGTGCCACCACGCCCGGCTCTTCCCCAGTTTTAAAAAATTAATTTATTGCTATATATATGAATCCAGGGACCAGTCAGTCCATGCGCTGGTGGGAGGTGGAGCTTGGCTGGAAGCAGGTCCTAAGGGGTCTAGGTGGATACATTCCTATCCCTGGCTCCTCCCTCTCCTGGCCGATTCCCTCCTGATCCTTCTGCCTTGGCTCCGCCTCAGGGCCAGTTTACCAGAGACAGAACCTCTGAAGCTGTGAGCGAACAAACTTCTCTTCCCTTAAATTACAGGTATTGGGTACTTCTTTTTCCTTCCCAACTTGGGGATCAAACCCAGGACCTTCCCACTGAAGTATACCTCCAGCCCATTTTCTTATTTTGAGACAGGGTCTCCTTACCTCCCTGGATTGTCCAGGTTGATTTGAACTCCCATGGCATGCACCACCCTACCTGGGTTTATGAAGAATATTTTTTAAAATTAAGTTTACTGGTACATGTTAGGTATACATCACAATCGCATCTATCATAACGAGTTTGTGCCTGTACATGCTATATCTTGATTCTTTGTTTCCCCCATTTGCCTCCCTTCCCTTCAACTCCACTTAAGAAGAATATTTGGTATTGCTGCAGATAATTCCTAATTTACAATAGTTCAACTTAGGCTCTTTCCACGCCATGATGGCGTAAGAGCACACTCCTACCCCGGGGCTTTGCGCTTTGAATGCAGTGCTCAGTGACACACGGGGTCGCCAACACTTTATTATAAAATAGGTTAGGTGGCTTGGACCAACTGTAGGTTCGTGAGAGTGTTCTGGGCACATTTAAATGAGGCTGGACCAAGCTAGGCTGTTCGGTGGGTCAGCACAGCTAACGCATTTTGAATGAAGGTATTTTCAACATGAGTTATGCTCAAACATATATGGTGACAAAATCGATATGGTGAGGGGTGTATAACTGTCCCCCAGCTCTTCGTGTTGCCCAGCAGACTTCCGACATTAAATTCCCTTGCCCTTTGGAGTTTGTTCTTCGATTTCAGGGGAAGCAAACTCAGCACATCTGACATCTAGGAAGTTCTTGCTATGTAGATCAGGCTGGCGTTGAACTCACTCTGTAGCCCAGGCTGGTCTCCAACTTGCAACGATCCTCCTGCCTCAGCCTCCCGACTGCTGGGGTGAGGGGCGTGCGCCACCACGCCCCGCCTCCATAATAAATTCAAATAAAAAAGAAAGGAAAGGAGGAAGTGGGGGTTAGCGGTGACTGGTGCCAGCGAGAGTCAGCTGTGATGGGAACTGAGAGGGCGCCCGAATGTTGACTCATGAGCTCGGGGTGGTTTTCAGCCCTGTGAACGGACCGGGTGCAGCACGCAGGCTGCGCACACCAGCCGCAGGGGCGGGCGGAGACGGCCTGTGCGCTCCTCCTATTTTGTTTCTCTCGCTTCGGAGCTAGCCCCAATAGACGGCATCTTTAAAAATTCACAATTTGAGAATAATCTCAGGTTTAATAACCAGGGACAGCGGGGCATAGTGATGCACTGTGATGTAATCCAGCCCTGTGGGAGGCTGAGGCAGGAGCATTGCAATCCGTGTGCCGGGAAGGCTGGGTAACTTAAGTGTTTTAGGCAAAGCTTGTCTCAAAAAATAAAATAAAAATGGGCTGGGGGAAAACTCAGTGAAAAAGCCCTGGGTTCAATTCCTAGTACTGGAAGGAAAAAAGTTGCATAAATATGAATATAAAGACCTCGGACTGAGGATTTAGCTCAGTGGCATAAGCTCCTGTCTGGCAAGCACAAGGTCGTGAGTTCAATGCCTACTCCCCCAGCCCCAAAAAAGAAGGCCCATGGGGCCGGGGAGATAGCACAGCAGCACAGGTGCCTGCCTGGCAAGTGCAAGGTCCCGAGTTCGATTTCCAGGACCCCAAAACAACATAAAGAACACTCATATATTTCTTCTTCGGAGTCATCTTTTTTTTGTTTGTTTGTTTTTGTGTCTGGGGACCGGGGTCTTGCTCTGTAGTTCAGGCTGGCCTGGAACTCATGGTGATCCTCCGGCCTCAGCTTTCCAAGAACTGAGAACATAGGTGTGCACCCACTCCCCGCCCCCCGTGATCATTTTGACCCACTGGCTCATAGGGGTTCATGCTTAGCCCCCATCCCTACCCCATCCCTCTGTTTCCGTATCATTCCGTCTTTGCCTTCGACCACTTCCTGAGGTTCCTATTTCAGGTCAGTGAATTTTAAGAAGAAACTTGATTCTGGGTTGAAGCTCTAGAGGGCTGGCTGGCGATGCCTTCCTGGCTGGCAGAGTCTCAGGGCAGTTGGAGGTTGTCTGTCTCTCTGTCTGTCTGTCTGTCCAGTTTCCCTCCTCTGTCTGCTCCTCCTCCTCTTCCTGCAGAGCTGGGATTGGAACCCAGGACCTCATCTATGCTAGGCAAGTGCTCTACCACTGAGCTATACCCCAGCCCTTTTCTCTTGAGCAGGGTCTCTCTAAGGTATCCAGGCTGGGTCTGAACTGCAGTCCTCCTGCCTCAGCTCCCAGAGTAGCTGGGATTCCAGGCGTACACGCCAGCATCTTGCTTCTTTCTTGCAAATCTACCAGGATTCAATCACAAGCCCCTGCTTGGTTTGCTCTAACCCGTATCACTCCCCAAGGCCAAATCTCCAATCGCCATAAAAGGACTAAATCTCTACTATCTCAATACCTTGCGCTGGGATTAAATGCCTGCAGGGTTTCAGAGGAGGCAAACTCTGTTCCAGCTGTGGAGCTCTCCGGAGGCCTTTCTCTCTTTCCCTTCCTCTTCCCACTGTGGAATATGGTTTAGAAAGTTCCACATAAAACGAGTCTGACGAGATCAGGGTTATTGAGAAACAGAACCAGAGGAAATGACAGCTTCGGAGCCCAGGGGGGCCCTGGAACTTCCACATGTGTGAGTGGATTTAAGGAACAGGGAACATCTCGGGGGACATTTGTCAAGGTGATTCCTTAGAGAGAAACAAAACACGTTTGGGGTTAGCTTTCCTCACTGCTCCGTCGTCCCACGCTTTCAGTCCATTTGTCCCTCGCTGAGAATATGGCAAGCACTTGGCAGTCCTTTTCTGATACGTAGTGATAGACAACAGATCAGGCAGCTGGGCGTGGTGCCACTGTGGAGGCTGAGGCAGGAGGATCCCGAGTATGAGCCCAGCCCCGGCAGTTTAGTGACCTAGCACAAGCCCCTCGGCAGATAGGGACAGCAGCAAAGGAAAATGTGGCAGGTGTACACGAGAGGAAGGAGGAAATTCTGTCACTGGGAAGGACCCAGAGGGAACTGGGGGGCATGCTACTGAATGACACAGGCACGGAAAGGGGACTATTGTATGATTTTATTTATTTGTAGAATTAAAATTTTGTGTGTGTGTGGCACTGAGAATTTGACCCAGGGCCATCACACTGAGTTGCGTTTCCAACCCCTTTTTAATTCATGTTTAAAATTCCGAGACAGGGGCCGGGGATTTAGGTCAGCAGCATAAGCACCTGCCTGGCAAGGGCCAGGTCCTGAATTCGATCCCTGGTACCAAAACAAAACAAAAACAATTTGGAGACAGGGTGTCACTAAGTGGCCCAAGCTGGGCTGGACTTTGTGAGTCCCCTGCTTCAGCCTCCTCGATGCCTGGGATGACAGCTGTGTGCCATTATGCCTGCCTTAAAAACTGGAGGATGTAAAACAGAAACACTGTATCTGTTGGAAAATGGGTAAAAATCTTGAAGGCATAGTGGCAGGTAGAGAATTCATGAACAAGAATCAAACTGCATGGGAAGTACTTCCCAGAGTCAATAACTGGGACCACATCTTATTAAAGAGTTTCTGCATGTTGAAAGAGATTTCCAGTAGAGTGAAAAGAAAACCAACAAACTGGGAAAAAAATCTTAGTGAACTGTCCCTCAGACAAAGGACTTCTGCCTAGAACTTACAAATAATTAAAAAATATCAGACCCTCGAAATTCAAAGACCCAATCCAAAAATGAGCATCTGAGATGAATACATAGTTCTCAGATGAAGAAATACAGATGTCAAATAAATACATGAAAAAGTGTTCACCATCATTAGTCATTAGGGAAATGCAAATTAAAAACACACTGAGATTTCATCTCACTCCAGAAAGAATGGCCAGGATAGAAAAAACTACCAACCACAAATGCTGGAGAGGCTGTGTGTGTGGGGGAAGGAACTCTTCTGCACTGTTGGTGGGAGTGTAGACTGGTGTGACCACTGTGGAGGTCAGTCTGGAGAGTCCTCAAAAAGCTGCGTTTGGAAGTCCCACTTGACCCAGCTATTCCACTTCTAGGCATATCCCCAGAAGAACTGAAAACACCACACCGCAGTGGTATATGTGCACCCATGTTTATAGCAGCACAGTTTGTAATAGCCAGATCTTGGAAACAACCTAAGTGCACATCAACTGAGTGCCATTATTTTTTTTTTCTGGTACCGGGGATCAAACTCATGACTTTGCACTCGCTAGGCAGGTGCTTAAGCCACTGAGCCAAATCCCCTGCCCCGCATCAACTGAGGAATGAATTAAAAAGTTGTATTTTTATACAATGGAGTACTACTCAGCTATAAAGAATGATCACATTGAGATATTTATAAACAAATGGGTGCAACTTGAGACCATACTCATAAGCGAAATAAACCAAACTCACATGTGTAAATACCATATAGTCTCCCTAGTATGAGAGTTGGTAAGAGTACATAAGATTTTATGGCAATCATGATTCCCCATTCTATTGCTTTGAAGCCTTTAATGTTTTCATTCATCAGTTGGAATGGTTTTATTCTGTTTTGTTTGATTTTATTATGTGTGATGGTGTGAACAGCTGTTCTGAAGAAAATAAAACACTATGGCAGCCATTGCTGATTTAATATCGTCTTGCTTAGAAGTCCTACCATGCTTCTATTCTGCTATTACCATCGGTTCTATCATGTTGTGTCTTATTGGGATTTTAATATATGTGAGTATAAACAAATCTTTTTATGGAAAATGAGATATTATAGTAGTCATTGATCATTTTCTGTTATTCAATTCCGAATACCTGTAATTCTTTCATTCTTTTGAATGGTTTTATAATATTTTGTTATGTTTGATATTGTATTTGAAGCCATGCTCAACTATTGCAAAGAAAGAGGTATTATGGTAGCTACTGTTACTATCCGGTTGTCTTGTTGTAAACTGCTGTGTTGCTTATGTTGTTTTGTTCTGGGCTGCTTTGTTCTGTCCTCTTTTGTTTTATTCTCTTCAAAATAAAAAAAATGGGGGATGTAAGCAGAATTAAGATGGGTTAGGTACATGGGTCAGCTGTAATCATCACGCACTGCAAACATGGACACACAAAACTAAACATTAAAAAAAGTTGGACTCAATCAGCAGTAGTGGAGGACCAGGAGGAGAACCAAGAAGCCAACCTGTGCCTTCCCATGAGTCAGCCAGCATGCAGACTGGCAGACAAGAAGAGTGCCACTGCTGCTCCCCTGTAAGCAACTGGCTGATTCGGAGGGACACAGGCTGAGAAGACAGCAACTGAAGTAAAAAAAAGGCAACTTAATGCTTGTGTTGTTTGCTTGACTTTGTAGGCCGAAAGTCGGTAGTCTAAGCATCTATTTACAAGATAACAACATGCAATGTAGCAACTAAGGGGGATTTCTTCCTATCTTGTTTTTGAAATCCAATTTTTCTCATGCTTTTGTTTTGTTCTGTTTTATTGTTTTTATTCCCTGTAAAATAAAAAAAAGTTGGGCTCAGAGAAAAAATTGAGAGGCTAGGAGAAGCAAGCTCCTAGCTCAGGAGAAGAAGTGTACTCAGCAAGGTGGACAACCTGAGTTACAGCTTCAGTCCCCAAATCACTCTCCCTCAAAAAGAAGGAAAACACAAGAAACAGCAGAAAGGTGACAAGCAGGAGCTGGTGGACAGGAGTGGGTGGAGAGAGGAAATACGTTCAAAGGCAACCAAGTTTCCATTACTCTGAGGAGGAAGTCTGGGTGACCTCTTGCTCTGCCTACTGACGACGGTTAATAATGAGGCACTGCATGTCACAGTCGCTGAAAGGTCTTTTAATATATCCACTATAAACAATGCCAGGCTTGGTGGCAGATGCCTGTAGTCCTAGCATTTGGGAGTCTGAGGCAGGAGGATCATGAGTTTCAGGTCACCATGGAGACACTGTCCAGAACACCCAGACAAAAAATAAATAGAAGCAAACCCCCAAGAACTGTCCTGAGAAACAAAGACACAAACAAACAAGAAAAGATATATATTGGGCATGTGAATTAGCTTGATTATTTTTTTTAAACACAATTACTATATTGATTTCTTATAATCAAATATGGCAGCTAGCATTACTTCCACTAATGAATCATTAAAAACTAGCTAGGCATGGTGGCTCAAGCCTGTCATCCCAACACTTGGGAGGCTGAGGCAGGAGGGTCCTTGCAAGTTCTAGACCAGCCTGGGCTACACAGTGAGCTCAAGGCCAGCCTGAACTGCATAGCGAGACCCTGTCTCAAAAAGACAAAAAACAAACAAAAAACAAAGGATACTTTCAAATGGTGCATTATATAATGAACGGAGCTTAGTTATGTAAACTTCTAATTTTTTTTAAAAAAAGCATAACTAATAATTTGGTTCCTTTTTTTCATAAAATAGAAATTTAAATATTTCTCCTGACAGTCTTGAGGTTATCATTACATTTGTGGCACATCTAGTTTCATCTAGAAAGGAGCACACACACACCCCTCCTGCAACAAAATGCACGTAACAAAATGCAGTCAATGCATGAGAAAGAACATATTTCAAATACAAGGAAGCCCCTCAGGTCACTATAGTTTTTAGTTTTGCATTATCATTTATGGCATTGTAATTACACATAATATGCTTTTATTCATTTAAACCCAGAAGATACAAAAGATAATTGTTGGTCGAAAATATTATTCCAGGAAGCCATGTGGTTTGTATCAGGAGAAAGCCAGCCTCTGAGCTATGTCTGCAAGTTGAAATCATCAGCTGTGGTAATGAATCGGAACCTTGGTACGCGTCACAGTGACTGTTCCCACGTTTTGGCATACTTCTTTTTGCACAGAAGCCAGGTGATGACAATTCTGGGGTTGCCTTTTTGTGTGATGTCTTACTTTTCTCTCATTGCTGAGACAAAATACCCCACATCCAAAGCTAGAGGAGGAAAGATTTATGTAGCTCACGGTTTGCAGAGCTTTCAGTCTATAATCAGCAGGCTCCAAGGTGGGATGGTATGGCACAGGGACAACAGTTCAAGGCAGCAGAAGGCAGCAAAAGCAACAAGAGCAAAAGGTGGGGGGGGGCAAGCCTCTTTCCCTCCCTTATATTGTGTGCAGGCTCCCTGCACCCAGGTGGGCGTAGCACTCTCCCCATCTCCATGCCCTCCTCTTGCACAGGCTCGGGATGTTTATAAAGTGAGGACCCTGGCCCCCCACTGAGTCACTTAGTTAAACTTCTGATCTTCTCAAGTTGTCACAGTGAACAACACCCTAGAGCAGTAAGGGGGTGTCTCTTCACACTAGGATGTAGAACTGAGTTACTTAGGCCTAGATTCCTCAAACTGACAGTGTAACAGCCATAACATGTGTCTCCCCCATTTCTTTTCTGGATTAACTGTGTTACCGAATCATTTCCTTTTCTGACCTCTTTGCTCACCTTCTGTTCTAAATACTCATAAATCCTTTCAGAATGTCCTCAGAAAGCTCCATAAGCAGATGTTCTGGAGATGGAAAATTCAAGGGAAGAAGGTTGGGTATTGGAATGTCCTTGGCAGTCCTGGCATTTGCTGCAAACTTTTGCCAAGTTGAAGAGGCTGAAGCAGTTTCTGAATGTGGTGGCAAGCTGCACAACTCTGGTTTTTCTGCAACATCAGCATCCACACTGAGCCCCTTTTCTATTCAACCTTTCAGAAGTCTGGCCTTTTCGGCCCTTTGTTGCGTATTTTCTTTTCCTAATCTTTCATTCTTGGCTACGAGGAACTCCGCATGTCATTTTTTTTCTTCTTTTTGAGACAGGGTCTCGCTGGGCAGTTCAGGCTGGCCTAGAACTCACTTTGTAACCCAAGTTGGTGTCGAACTCACAATGATCCTCCTGCCTCAGCCTTCTGAGTGCCAGGATGATAGGTGTGCACCACCATGCCAAGCTTCACATGTCTTCAAATCTGCAATTTTGGTCTCTTGCTTCTGTATAATTGTTTTATCATCTTTTAGGGCTTTGATTCCAGTATGTGGCATCGTGGGCTCACTTTTTTTGCTGGAGTAAGTATAGCAAGCACCTCTGGATCCCTGTCAACTGCCTCCCCCCACCAGGTTTCAGTGAGGTGATTCTCAGTGGAAGGGCTGTGCTTCTGAGCAAGAAAGAGGGTTGTGGGTCTCCGTGTCCTCCGCAATGGGTTTGTGAGATGCCCTGAGGTGGCAGCTGCATTCTCCGCCATCTTGCTCTGGGCCTTCAGTAGCTCCTCAGGCTCCGCCCTCTCCCATTTCTCCTGGATGAGGAGATGTTCCATGTGACTGTCCCTCCACAATTCCAGAGACTAGTGAGCCTGCTCAGACTGTGTCAGTTTCATGGCTTTCCAAAGATATTCCCCAGCCTTTTTGTGACAGGAAATTAGCCTCTTCGCGCTTTGGTCAGCTATCAATGGCGCCATGTGCCTGCTCTGTGGGTGAGCGCATGCGTGGCCCGTCCTTCCGTCCTTCCTCTCGCGAGAGTTCAGCATCAGCTTCCGGAAGTCTGTGGTGAAGTCCTTTGAGCAGGCACTGTGTTGTTACTTGCAATGTGGCTTTTTTTTCCCCTGCTGTTGGCTTCTCTTATTATCTTGCAGCCTGAGTTTTCCTCAAATTCACTCTGCTTAGCTACACCTATAGTTCTTCTCTCATTCCCATCTTTATGCATGTACTTTATCGATGTACTGTAAGTGGCTGCTGTGCTGGAAAACGCAACTCCCGCATTATAAACCCAGTGTCAATAAAGAATTAGGGAAGCTGAGTTTAAACGAAGAGAACTGGGCTTATTTGAAGGTGAAAAAAAGGGAGACGAGAGAGACGATGCATGGCTACTCAGTGAGTAGGGAGCATTTGAAAGCAAAATACTCCACTGGTTTGACTCTTTATGTGATATACACATCAACTTTTTTTTTTTTGTTTGCCAAGGATTGAACTCACAGCCTTATGCTTGCAAGGCAGGTGTTGTGCCACTGAACTAAATCCCCAGCTCCTTTTTTTTTTTGGGGGGGGGGTACTGGGGATCGAACTCACGACCTCATGCTTGCCAGGCAGGCGCTTAAGCCACTGAGCTAAATCCCCAGCCCCCTTCCCCAGCTCCTTTTGCTCTGAGACAGAATCTCACTGTGTAGCTCAGGCTGGCCTCCACTTCTCACACATCATCCTCCTGCCTCAGCTGGCCCATAGCTCATGTTAATGACAATTGTCTTCCACTCTGCCTTTGCCTGTGCCTTTGCTGCACATTGCTCTTTGCCTGGTGGAGTGACTCAGAGCTTCCTTCTTGGCAGTCTGGGTCATTCAGGAGCCTCCTGGGCTGGATGTGCTTCTTCTTCTTCTTCTTCTTCTTCTTCTTCTTCTTCTTCTTCTTCTTCTTCTTCTTCTTCTTCTTCTTTCTTCTCCTCCTCCTTCTTCTCCTCCTCCTCCTCCTTTTCTTCTTCTTCTTCTTCTTCTTCTTCTTCTTCTTCTTCTTCTTCTTCTTTCTTCTTCTCCTCCTCCTTCTTCTCCTCCTCCTTCTTCTCCTTCTCCTTCTCCTCCTCCTTCTTCTCTTCTTCTTCTTCTTCTTCTTCTTCTTCTTCTTCTTCTTCTTCTTCTTCTTCTTCTTCTTCTTCTTCTCTCTTCTCTTCCTCTTTGTCCTCTTCCGCCTCCTCCTCCTCTGCCTCTTCTTCTTCTTCTTCTTCTTCTTCTTCTTCTTCTTCTTCTTCTTCTCCTTCTTCTTCTCCTTCTTCATTTCCACAGTTCTGAAATGGCCATCAGACCACAGAAAGAATTCTCTTTAGGCTTCTGTTTGAAACCAGCAGCCACAGCGATCCGCTGGCCTTGCTTCAGGGCCACTGGATGTGCTTCTTGACCGTCCTCGCAGGGTGTGGTAATAAGGAGAGATGCTGCTCAGAGATCCGACGATGCTTCCTCACCCTTGATAGCATGGACACTTGTGTGCGGACATCTCAGGGTAACTTTCTCCTTTGTCTGTTGGCTCAGAGCCATTGGGAGCTTACAGTGGCTTTATAATTCACCTCAGTGGCCTCATTTTGGTTTCACATTGGGAGCATTTATCCCCATGTAGCTAAGACCTCTAGGCCAGCAGAAAACAAGGAAAAGAGACAGGGAACCAATTCTTTGCTCCTCACCACTGGGCTGCTGGCCCTGGATTTCTGGACCAATGAAGCCTGACTTTGGGAGAAGCTGTGCTGTATGTGGGATGCTGGTTCAGACAAACACAGCCTCCTGCCAGACCCTATTCCTACCGTGCAAATTTTTTCCACCTAGCTGGCACTGTTTCTGAGCCTTCAAACTCCATTCCTCTGTCCAGCAAGCAGCTGGGGCAGGGTGATGAGGTTCGTGGAGATCGCCCTGACTGATGGAGAAAGTGGGTGCAGAACTGTTCAAGGGTCCTGCCCTCCAACAAAATTTATTCCTCCCCACTCTGACTGAATCCAGGTCTTCACATTCCCAGAACTTATTTTAAAATTTCAAACTCTTGAGACAGGGTCACACGAATCTCTAAATTGCCTAGGCTGGGCTTAAACTTGCTATTTTCCTGCCTCGGCTTCCCAGATTGGCAAGTGTCATCAAATTTTCTTTTTTTTTTTTCTTTTCTTCCCGTTTCCCATTCTCTTCCTCTTCGTTCCTTTCCCCCACCCTTTTTCCTCCTTCCCTCCTCTCCTCCTTCTCCTTCTCTTTCTCCTTCTTCTTCTTGTTCTCTCTTCTTCTTCCTTTCTTCTCCTTTCTCTCCCTTGAGATGGATTCTTGGGCAACTGCTCTACCACTGAGCAACACCCACAAGTGAAAGTTACTGCTGTGATAAAAGGTGGATTCTCCTACCTCTTCCCAGGGTGAGTGAAGGCATTTTTTTATTTTAAAAAACAAAACAAAATGATAGAAATGATACAGAATTAAACAATAGGAAATTATCACTAGTTAATATATTGCATATTATTATCTTAGATGTAGTTGTTTAGGTTACAGGATTTAAGTGTAAAAAGATGCTCAAACAATGAAAGCACAAACTCCTCTTTTTGATGACATATTGAATAACAAGTCCATTCTTACATTCTCGTATCATTCAGTTTTTGGGTCCCTTTTTCTTTTACTTTTTTTTTTTTAAGACAAAGACTTGCTATATAGTGAAGGCTGGCCTTGAACTTGCTTATGTAGCCCAGGCTGGCCTCAAACTCATGGTGATCCTCGTTTATCAGCTTCCTGAGTGCTGGGATTACAAGCACACACCACCACGTCCAGCTTTGGATCCCTTTTTCTGTGCGGATACAGTGACACATCTGGTATCTCAGCTGTATTTAGTGTAGGCTGGCTTTGGGGACTGCGATGGTTAATCTTGGTTGTGGACTTGGTTGGACTCAGAAACTTTTAGCAAGATAGTGCAACACACTTCCGGGTGTGTCTGTGTGGGTGTTTCCTGAGATGATTGGCATGTGGGACAGCAAACTGAGGGAGGAGACTTCCCTGAATGTGGGCAGCACCATCCAATAAGGTGGGGCCTGGAAAGACTGAGGAAGAAAATGGCCGCTGGCTTGAGCTGTCTCCATCTCCTGCCTCCTGTCCACCATGAGCTGAGCCACTTTGCCCCACCACATGATCTGCCATGATGCTGTACTGCACTATGGGCCAGAACAACAGAGGATTTCTTCATCCTCTGCCTTTTCTATTCAGAGTTCAGCAAATTGGGTGAGTCTCACCCCCATTAGGGAGACTTATGTGCTTAACCCAGACCCTAATTCAAATGTGGCAGTCACCTAGCATGACACTACCAGAATAATGTTAAATCAAATGTTCCTACATTCTGTATCCTAGTCACGGTGACGTAGCAGAAACACTCACAGGTCCTGATTAATCAGCTTAGCCGGATGTGACTATGTGAATCTACCGTTGTCCCCTACCCCAAGGACCAGGCATGAGCAGGACCTACAGTGAACGTTGAAGTTAAATGCTTACAGTAAAAGACTCATTGCCATGAATCCCCCCGAAAATCTTCCCCCTTGTTTCAAACACACTTATTTCATCTTTCTTGTCACTTTCTGAAGCAGTTCTGAAAGGTCTCTTCCATGAGTGTCTTAGCTGTGCTGTTGAAGCTGCCTCCATGTCCTGAACTGATTCAAAAAATAACCCCTTATGGTAATTTAAAATAATATTTAAAGAAGTGTTTTAGGGCCAGGGATTTAGCTCAGTGGCTTAAGCGCCTGCCTGGCAAGCGCAAGGTAGTGAGTTTGATCCCCGGTACCCCCCCCAAAAAAAAGTGTTTTAGTATGCACAAACAACTTTTATTACATTATCAATATCAATAGGAAAATCTTGAATGAATATGATATATCAAAGACCTGAAGGTTTTTCTCCACATTGACACAATAAACATATAAATTCTGAAGAATTACAAAGGAAAAATTTGAGAACAGCACTGTTTACTAGTAACAGTTTAATTATACTCTAAGTTTACTGTATCTTAGAGGAAAAGGTAGAGAGGAAAGGTAACTATTTTTTGGTTTGTTTTTGAGACAGTCTCACTATGTAGTCCAGACTGGCCTCGAACTCACAGCAATCATCCTGCCTCAGCTTCCTGAGTGCTAGGATTACCGGTGTATGCCATGCCTGGCAACTATTTTATAAAATTATTTTTAAACTATTTTTTTAAAAGAGTGAATTCCTAAGCTCTTATTAGCACCATTCGAAGCTTACTACCAGTTGGTCATCTATAAGCTGGCAAAGTTTGAAAGCAAATTTTCAGCTCAACGTTCACAGTTCCTTCTTTTAAGATACTTTTGTGGTAAGTTTGACTTTGGGGAAGAGCTGGTAGTCATGTGGTGCCAGATCTGGTGAATAAGGTGGATGAGGGTACAGGGTTGTGTTTTTATGAACTGCCTTTCTGTTGGGTGGTGCTTGGTAGCAGCACTTGTCTTAGTTTTGAATTGTACCATGGAAGGACACTCATGAAAGAGGACTTCCAGAAATGCTTCTGAAACTGGCAATATGATGGGATTAATGTGTTCAAAATGATGGGGAGAATTTTGAGGAGATAAATGACAATGCATCTCTGAGTGATAATATATTTTAAAGAGAATAAAACCAACCAAAACAAAACAGAATGAAAACAAAGCAGTGAACACGACACAGGACTTCAAAACAAGATAATAAAAAATCAACAATGGCTACCATCATGCCTCTTGTTATCTTTGAGGTATCATAAAATCAAATCAAACAATACAGAGCAATGAAAATGATACAAGGCTTCAAAGCAAGATAATAGGGAATTAACAATGGCTACCACCTTCCCTTTTTAGAAGTTTCTTTCCCTTTCACTTTCACCATATCCACTGTACATTTTTTTCCTTTGGTACTGAGAATTGAACTCACAACCTTATGCTCACCAGGCAAGCACTTGAGCCACTGAGCAAAATCCCCAGCCCTTACTGTACATTTTGGATCCCACTAACTTCAGTTTTTCATGCTAAGGCGACATGATGCTCACCCATGTGACTGAATCATTTCACCCATGAACATGACCTCAAGTTGCATCCGTTTACCTACAAGAGCCTCCTGATTTTCCTTCTTAATAGCTGAGTAGTTTTCCATTGCATAAAAATGCCGTATCTTTCTTATCCATTCTGAGGTTAATGGGCAAGTTATCTCTGCTTTTTTCTAATTCCCTGTCACATGGAGCATTGTTTTTTCTTCTCTGACTTTCAGTCTACGAATTTCCTTTTGAGTTTAATGTTTCTTGTATACCACATATTGATGGATCTTGTCTCTTGATCCACTCTGCCTGTTTCTTTTTATTGGTGAATGGAGGCCATCTACATTAATGGTTATGGCCAACACGCACTGGCTCATTTATGCCATGCTATTTTCGTGTTGTTGGCTCCTTAATTTTCCCCTCCATTCAGTTGTCTGTCCCACTTGGTGACACCCCTCTGCTGCTGTTCCTGGAACCATGATCATTTTTATCTCTGTCACAAATGTCTTTCAGTATTGTTTGTTTGGTGGTCATGATTCCTTCAGTGGTTCTTTGTCATGAAAGTATCTTGCTTCCCCACTGATTTTTGAAAGATAGTTTTGCAGGGTACATCAGAGTTGGAAGTTGTTTTCTTTCAGGACTTGAAATACTTCACTCCAAGCTCTTCTTAAATTGATGGCTTGGATTGAGAAGTCTGTCGTGATTCTGATGGGTTTTCCTTTAGAGGTGATCTGTTTCTTTTCGATAACAGCCTTTAATATTCTCTTCTTGTGCTAAATTCTGGAATCTTGATTATATGCCTGGGTGTAGATTCATTTTGGTTATAGCTCATTGGAGTTCTATGTGTCTCCCTTATCTGTATGTCAGGTGTTTTTCCCATGCTTGGGGAGTTTTCTGCTATTATTTCTGTAAATAGTCTTTTTATGTCATTTGTGTTGACCCCTACTTTTTCATTATCAGTCTGAAATTATTTTTCTTTGTGTCATCTTGCAGCCATTGAATTGTTATTTCCTGGTTTCTTGTTACTTTTAAGAGATCTTTCCTTTTGTGATAGCTAGCTGCCATCCTGTCTTCAAGGTCTGAGAGTTTCTTCAAGTTTCTTTCAAGCAGTTTTGCCAGCTTTCAGTGGGGTTTTTAATTTCCTGGATATTTCTTTGACTCTGTTTCATGCATTCCAGTGCTTCCCTATATTGCTCATTTGAGGTTTCTCTCATTTATGTATGCTCCTCTTTTTTTTTTTTTTTAAGTCTATGTCTTCTTTAGATACGCTTAGCAACCCTTTTATCATGTCCGTCACAAGGTATTATTTCTGATCTTTTTTTTTTTTTTACAGTTTCATGATGTAGTTCCTTTACTTCCATTGCTATCATCCCAGAAATTTCAGGTGTGTGACTTCCAATTTGTCCCATGTCTGTGTCTCCCTGACGTGTTCTGTGTGGACGGTAGGCCAGAGACTGCCTTTCGCTTGCTGACCTTGACGTTTTCCTGGTTTCCTCTGGGTGAGCCAGTTGTGGGGTCCCAGGCACTTTTCATGTCCGTGGTGTCGGGGAGTGGGCCAGGCACTCGGGTTTCTCCTAACCTAAGTTTCCGGGGGAAGCGGTAGTGCACACAGCAGGCTTCTGCAGGCACACGTGCTTCTCTGAGGCAGGGCTGGCTGGGTCTCCTGGCTACACTGCAGGTCCCTGGTGGCGGCCAGCACGCTCATGGAGGGCGGCTGGCTGCTTCTTCCCCTGTCCCATGCTGGCTACCGCAGGAGGGTCCCAGCATGGGTGTCGTGGTGGCGGGGATGGCTCTCTGAGTGCAATACATTTAAAAAAATTTAATGTTCACCATGTATTGTTATCACATAGTGTATGTATTTGTACACAAATCCCCTAGACTCCATCTGTTGGAAAAAGCACACAGTTTGTTTGGAGTGGAACTCACTTCTTCACGGGTCACTTTTTATACACTTTCTGTTGGGATTTGGCTCTAGTTACAGGCACAGAAACAAACAATGGTTGTTAGGTGAGCCCTGAAGAAAATTAAAACGTCCTGTATGGGAATCCCTTCAAGGGAAGCCATTACCAGTTTCTTCTTCATCTCTGTAAATGGGGTGGGTCTTCGGGTTCTTCATGTCCTTCTAGAACATTCCTGTTGTAGACTATTTGTCCCTCTCCCCTAGTCACATGACAAAGTGCTACCCACTGTATTAGGCACCTGTGTATGGCTGGAACAAAATGCTCAACATGCACAATTTAGAGAAGAAGGGGTTTACCTTCGCTCAGGTTTCCAGAGGCTGGTGCCAAGGCAGAAACATTATTATTTCAAAGTGTATCTATTTTCCTATAAATGGCTCAAGTTTATCCTTCTTTATGACACAGTAATACTTCATTGTGTGTAAACACCACATTTTCGTCATCTGCTCATCTGTTGGACATTTAGGTCACTACTAAGATTTAGTTCTTGTGAATTGTGTGGCTATAAACATGGGTGTGCATGTATTGCTGAATTATGATGTCTTTACTCTTTTGGGGAAGATACCTAGGAGGTGAATAGCTTGGTTCAATAGAATTTCTTGTTGTAGTTTTTTGAGGCCTTTCCATACTGATTTTCTTAAGGATTGTATTAGTTTACATTCCCACCAACAATGAAGAAGAGTTCTTTTTCCTGCAGCCTCTCCAGCATTTGTTGTTATCTGGTTCTTTGATGACAGCCATTCTTTCTTTTTTTTATTTTTATAATTTTATTTAAAGAGGAAAAAACAAAACAAAATAAAACAGAATAAAGGGTAGCAACCATACAGTATTCCAAGGAAAAAAAGGAAAAGTACAACAATAAAACCTAAGAAATTATTACTTGACTAATTACATACTGACTTCTTGGAAATAGTTGTTCAAATTACAAAGTTAGAACATGTAAAGTAGACATTCAAACAGTGAGACTGTTAACAGTTCTGCTCCACGATCTGACAAAAACAACAATATGGTCATCCATCTTACCCACTCAAATATAC
>PVJX010006596.1:20136-76651 GCA_004027295.1 Dolichotis patagonum | reverse complement strand
CTGAAAACATCATACCACAGTGATATATGTGCACCCATGTTTATAGCAGCACAATTTGTAATAACCAGATCCTGGAAACAACCTAAGTGCCCATCAACTGAGGAATGGATAAAAAAAGTTGTGGCATTTTTATACAATGGAGTACTACTCAGGTATAAAGAATGATCACATTGAGATATTTATAAATAAATGGACACGACTTGAGACCATTCTCACAAGAGAAATAAACCAAACTCACATGTGTAAATACTGTATAGTCTCCCTAGTATGAGAGTTGATAAAAGTATATATGATTTTATGGTAAGCATGAGTCTCCATCTCACAGCTTTGAAGCCTTTCAATGTTTTCATTCATCAGTTGGAATGGTTTCATTCTGTTTTGTTTGACTATATCATGAGTGATGGTATGAACAGCTGTTTTGAAGAAACCAAAACATTATGACAGCTATTGCTGATTTAATATCGTCCTTCTTAGAAGTCCTACCATGCTTCTATTCTTCTACTACCATTTGTTCTATCTATCACATTGTGTCTTATTGGGATTTGAATATGTGATATTTTAAACAAAACTTTTTTATGGAAAATGAGATATTATAGTACCCATTGATCATTTTCTGTTATTTGGTTCAGCAAGCCCTGTAATTATTTCACTCTTTGAATGGTTTTATACTATTTTGGTATGTTTGGTATTATTGTATCTGAAACTATGCTCAACTATAGCAGAGAAAGAGATATTGTGATTGCTACTGTTAATGTCCGGTTGTCTTAATGTAAAGTACTGTGCTGCCTATGTTGTCCTGTTCTGATCTGCTCTGTTCTGCCCTCTTTTGTTTTATTTTCTTTAAAATAAAATTAAAAAAAAAAAAGAGGACTATAAGACTTGACTTTCAGAGAGCAAACAGATAGTGGCAGGAATGGGGCTGGGCCATGTGATGTGCAGTATCAACCAGGGTGAGGGAGCCTGCTGCAGGCTGGCTGTGAGTTTGGCTACAAAAGCAAATAGAAGAAATTAAAGATGGAAAGTCCAGATGGTAGGCTGATCACAGAGCACCCTGAATGTCCTGTTAAGAAGAAAGGACTTCATGCTGTAAGCTAGAGAGAGTTTCTGAACTTGAGAAAGGAGAGATGGGAATCGAGGAAATGTCATGGGGAAAGTGTTTGTGGGAACAGCTACCACACACTTCAGGAAAATAAATAGATGTGGAGCCAATTTATCAACACCTAGACATATCACACACAGGTAGCAGCACTGGTAAAACTATAGAGGTGAATTCTCTCTATCCCATTGCCACTTCCAACATGTAGAGCTTGAACCCAGGGCCTTGTGCTAACTTGGTAAACACTCTCCCATTGAGATACAGTACCAGCCCAAAAGCTTTAAAAAATTGTGTCCCTCTCAATTTAATGCTAGTTAGTTCATAAGGAATGAAATGGATAGTGAATGTATTTTTTTCAATCTACATTTTGACATATCCTCTTACATAACCATACTTTCATGCTCCTTCCTTCAAGGACCAACTTGAGCCTAGACTTTCAGAAATTGCCATTTCTGCTAATTGTCTGGATTTTGTATTTGTGCATATTACCATTTAAAATGTATGCATTCATACATATATAATTTATATCTTCCATTTTCCAAAAATAATTTATAACACAGTAGTTCATTTTATACTGTCTTTTCCAGTCATTGTTTTGCATATCTTATCTATTCATCTGTATTATAAAATTCTTTTGAAGGTTTGTACATTGTATACCCTGGTTCTTCTAAAACTTTTGGCATATGCCAATGTCTGACAGATTCTTGTTAAGAGACTTCAGCATTGGTAATATAATTTAGGTGGGAAAATGCTTATTTTTCTGGGGAGTCCACTGAGCCAAATTGATTTCTGGAGGCAAGCCAGTGTTTTTTAGAAGTGTCATTTTCACACATTCTTATTTTTAATTGATACATAGACATTGGATATATTTATGTGATACTGTGACATTTCAGTGTATGTCTATGATGTATAATGATAGATGAGGGTAACTTGCATGTCTACCACCTCAGAGATGGGATCATTTCTTTGTGCTAGAAACATTCAAAATTCTACTAGCTATTTTAAAATATTCAATTAATATCTGTCAACTATTTACCCTATTGTGCTATAGAACATAAGAAGTTTGTTCCTCCTGACTAAATGTACCCCTATACTCATTTACCACCTTCTCTTCATCTTTTTCCATACCTTTCTCACACTCTTTTTACCACTATTTTACTTTAACCAACTTTAAAAAAAGAAGTTTATCTGAAGTTCTGTAACAAGACTGTATAGGCTTATCTTGCTAAAAACACTGACTTTTCACTTGCACCTACAAATGCCTAATAGATAACTAAAAATAAGGTTAAAAATTTGGCATCTCTGCCTCTGTTCTACATCTATCTCCTTTAATATGGCAGTCATCTTGGGTTCCAGGAACAAATCTGACCAATAAACATTTTGTGATGAGTGGGAACTAGTGCCAGACATCAGCAACGATTGGTTGAGTGGACTTGTCCATGCACACTTCTGGTCCCCTTGTCTTCTAGGGGCGTATGTCAGTACTCCAGAAGAGAGGGCTGAAAATAATAGGTCCCCTTGTCTTCCCGGTGCCTCTATACCGATTAAACTTTCTTACTTTTCACCATTGCTGTTTTACAAGTGGCTGGGCCTAATTTGTTAGGACCTTGAGAGTCTGGCCTCTAGCCCAAGATCTCAGTAACAGTTTAAATTACAGAAGCCCTTCTTTAAGGGCAATGGGCATGAAAAGCAAACCAAAGTTTCCCCTCTGAGGGATATTAACAAAGGGTGTCCCTGTAAGATACACTGGAGTCTTCCCAAGAAAATGAAACACTGTTCACAAACATTCCAGGAAATGACTGCCATAGGCTATTAACTAATATCCCTCATTGGTTCTATCTCCAACACTCATTTGGGGTTTAGTAACCAACATTTGCATGCTCTACAAATCAACATTTTCACTAACCTGGGAAATCACAACCATCCCACTTTGAGTGGGTTTTCTAATGCAACTTCCTGCCCATTTTTCAGAATCTTTTGGGGAAATTTTTTTAAGTTGATGTCTCTAAAACACAATTTTTACTTTCAGAATCATTCCCTACTCTTTTATGTATTGAAGTCTTCCTACAACCAACCTGCTGCATGTTCCAATTCAGCACAGGGGACCTAGTATATCCTGGATCCATCCAGAAGGAGCCTTACTTCCCCTATAACATGATCCCACATCATCCTATAGTACTAGGTGAGGGGGCTCCTTTAGCATTATTCAAACAAGCTATGTTCCAAGTTCTAAGTCTGGAACTCAGAATTCACTTTTTTCCACAGAAATAATCCTACAAGTGTTAAATTCTCAGGAGAGCCCATACAACCTATATCCTTTAAATACAGTAAATGTTTCCATAAGGAAGTATATCTCAAATTACTTGTCATCAGATTTGTATCTGGGCATCCTTGTACCACCAAAGTAACAGAATTGCCCCAGTTAGTGGAGACCCTACCTGAAGACAAGGAAGGGCAATGACAACCCTTGTGTATTGACACATTTCAGCCACTCACCAACTGATCCCAAAAATTGGAACAAAGTCCCATCCTATCAAATGTACTAGTGCTTGTAACAGGCATTTCAAGTATCTAGAGCTCTACCTCAAAAACCTTGATTAATCAACAAGTATTTTACTAACATTAATGTTGTATATATCTCTCCTACACCAACACTGAATAGATGGTCTCATCTCTCAAGTTGTTTAGCACTTTATCTCAAACCTCTCTTTGGGCATTTACAAAATTTACTCATTATCTGAACACCTTGTTCTTATATTCTTGGAAACCTACTCACCACCATCACCAATACAATGCCACTTTATAGATGGCATTTCATTAGAGTCAGTATACACAAATCTCATCTCTTAGTTCTCAAAGCCATGCCATTAGGTAGACATACTCAGAAGTTAAGAGATGTAACTAGCATGGAGGCACATTCCTGTAATCCAAGCACTC
Organism: Dolichotis patagonum; assembly: GCA_004027295.1. Classification (NCBI taxonomy): domain Eukaryota; kingdom Metazoa; phylum Chordata; class Mammalia; order Rodentia; family Caviidae; genus Dolichotis; species Dolichotis patagonum. Next base: position 72,618 of record PVJX010006596.1, on the reverse strand, counting down.
TGGCAGACAGACATGATTGCAAGTTCCAGCCTAACCTGGGCAACTTAGAAAGATCTTGTCTCAATGTTTTAAAAATTTACAAAGTGCTAGGGATGTAGCTCAATGTGTAGGTCCTGGGTTCAATCTCCAGCATAGAGTGGGGCAGGATATACCTAATGCAAAGAACAATTAATTGATAGCCTCCAAACTTCTATCCAAATCTGCTAACTTTGCTGTCTACTTTACATCACTCAAGGGTGCTTCTGCCATTGTGCAGGAGGTTCTAAAGATACACAGGCAACCATTTGTTTTTCAAATGAGCCACCTGCCTTAGAGCCACCTGGTTCAACACCACACGCTGTTAAATGCAACTCCATGCCTCCCCCCCACACACACTTTTGCTCAGCTTCTGCAGACTGAAACTCCTATTTGCATATAGGTTTACACTGAAAATTTCCCAGAGCTTTTAATACTGACATGCTAACAGGAAAAAGGGGAATATAGAGCTAGAAAAAACATAGGTTTGCCCAAGAGAATGATGCGCTAAAACCATCCTCCAAAGACTGAGAAACAGAGGACAGTGGAATTACTTATGGTAGTTAGGGCAGCTTTACAATGCTGGAACTATAGCCCAACTCTCTTCCAGTAGACTTAGGCTGTTTCACAGCTGATACTTCACAAGATTCTAGTATCTGGTATGCTTCTGCAGGTTTCTAATTTCAGCTGCAGAGAGAGTGTGACCAGGAAATGAGGCAGACACATCTAGGGGCCTGCAGAAACAAAGAAAAGAATCCAAATGAATAACTGCCTGCCTTGAAGGGATTTCAAATAAGAGGCTCAAAGATGGAAAGAGAAGATTAAAAGAAAATGATAGGAAAAAAAACCCACTAAAGCAGACACAGCCATAAGCTGAAATTCAGAAGAATCATGAAACCAAGAACAGTGATGAAAGATATTAAAAAGGATAACTGGATCTTGCATTTGAAATGTGAACAAAGGAGACTAGAAAGGTCAGGGGACAAGCCCAAGGACACAGAGCATAATAGAGAAGGGAGATTATAGAGAATGCAGCTCCTGCTTCTGGGTTCTAACTGCATCCAACCTTAAGAAGAATCAGATTTTGTTTTTGCTTTTCACTATGGCGGAATGAACTCAGAGTCTCTGTACTGAGATACACCCCCAACCCTTTTTTATTTTTTGAGACAGGATCTCACAAGTCACTAAGATGCTCAAGCAGGGCTCAAACTTAGGATCCTACCACTTCAGCTTCCTAGAGTGAGTACACATGTGTACCACCACACCTAAGAATCAATTTTTCATTTTTAAAGAAAAACATCCAACTATAAAAGGATTACAAAGGCATCATGAAGCACCTAGAAGAAGGGGTCAGTTATTTGGCTAGATCACAACTTTTCAGCCTTTCCAAATGAGTGATACTCAATTTCTTAAAAAGCCACAAGCATAAATGAATGTGCAGGACATTCGGGAACTTAAAGTGGACTGGGGGTGGCAGATGCAGGAAGTGATGCTGGAGTAACTAGGAAGAGCACATTAAGTTGATAGTCTATTAATAGTAGATTTACTAAATCTGAATAGTCCAGAGTTTTGGGTTGGACTCCAAAACTACTTTATTTTCAAGAACTGAAACCCTATATGTGACATAAAATTCAGATTCCATCAAGGAAAAAGACTGACAGTTTGACTGTATTTTCTTTTAAAAGACTGTTCATAAATTTTAAAATAACTGGCAGAAGATACAAAACCTTCACAAGCACATAAAAATGGGTTAACATAGATTATTCTCAAAGCTTCTGTAAGTCAGTAAGAAAATAGTAACATATAGAGCACATAAACTTATGAAAAGGTGTCCAACCTTACTCATGATCCAAGAAATGATCATCAAAGGATGAGATACCATTTTTATCTCACAAACTTTACAAACTAAAAGATTATCAATGCCAAGAAGGGAAAAAGGCATACTGGTGCTATTGACAAGAGTTGCAAAATAGGTTAAATCCAAAAAGCATCATGGCCTCATCACACCAAGTCTAAGAGTCAGTCTTGTAAAAGCACTGTCTTGAGAGTAAAGGAGTACGTAGCTACTACTACAGATGTGGACTGCAGTGCAGTTTATAAACACAAAAACTCAGAACTGCCCAAAATGTCCATCAACAGAAGGCTGGTAACAAATCACCATATGGTCACCCTCACCAGTGCAAATCTCAGACACTAATATGTACCAGATTATTATATACTGACTTGGAAAGAACATGAAGGTATATTAACAGAACACAAGTCACAAAATATTGCATACAGTATGATTTGTGTCTTGTTTTAAAAACTACCTATCCATGGAAAGGTAGTCCATATAAGCAACTGGTTAGTCTACAAGGATTCACACCAAAACTTAGCAATCTATTTTTAAGTAGAAGAGTTTGAAAGGAAGGAGGAAATGTATTTTTTTTAAAAAAAGAATAGTAAGATTATAGATGATACCCCTTTTTCTTTATGTTTTCTACATTTTCTTGATTTTCATAATACTTATAGGTTCTTTCATGTCAAAGAATTCAATTTAAAAATTAAATATTTCATAATGAAACAGAAAGAGCAGTTCATTCTGGAAGAAAAAAATCCACCATTGAAGAGAGGTATGCAGCAATGACTCTCACTTTCCACTACTGCCTCATGAGAACACTTGTCAAAACAAGTAACGCTATAGATTAATATTGCTTTCCTCAAAGACAAAACAGACCAAGGCACTCCACTATTAGAATGCTTTATCTGTAAGCCTGAGACCTGACACACAGGCAGGACTGACTCTTTCTGTTACAATAGAAACTCAGCCTTGACCAGTTCCTGCACAACACTCCCTGAGGCGGCCCCTCTTGAGTTCACCCATTTCAGAAAAATATGCTTCCACTAAAATGTCTTCTGTCATGGTTGGTTTGACAAAGCCATTTATCCTGTAGGGACTGATGCCTTGGCATGGTCGATAATTCTACCCCCTGAAATCAAACAGACTAATGACTTGGTTCACCTCTTCAGTACACCCAGGACTGCAGGTAACCCACGTAATCGAGGGCTTAAAGTAAGACCTTAAGTAAACACCTTTGCCACAGTGGCATTTCTGTTTCTCCACAGACACTTGGTAGTTGCTCAAATAATGGAGCAGGCATGTGTACTGGGGTCTATGCAGAGTAGCCTCTGTGACATGTACACACATGGGTTAAGTTTTCCCTGAGTCTCAGATATAACCAAGTCCCTATTACGACAAAAGGTCAGCCTGTGAGGCTGCTTGGCTTTTGGAAAATACATAGTCCCAAATCATTTAAAAGACACAAATAAATCAATGAAACCCAGGAATCAGACTGACCAGCCACTGGTTTTAGCCACTTGTCAATATCCACAGAACGGGGGCTTTATGTATGAACACACTGATAAAACTCAAACCTCCTGACATGAGCTATGCTACTAAGTAAAATCTTCTGAGGCACCTTTGTGGGCTACCTGCAGAAGCTTTATGCTTCCAGATTGCTTGAGGTGAAATTAGTCTACTTCTAGACAGAAAATAGAATTTTTAGGAAGTCCAAAAGGAGTCAGTCCCACATTTGGTGAATGTATTGGACAATACAACCTACTTCCTGATTCCAACTCCTTTGGGCACTCACCCTTCTCCTAGTCACCTTGGGAACCTTTTGGCTTCATCTCCCCACATCTAACTAGAGTGACCAAATCACTTGATACCCACACCAGAGCTCTTCTCAGAGCAAAAGGAAGCACTTTTGACCTTTGTTTGGATGATATGAAATTGCCACATTAGACCATTTTTGACATATAGAAAGGGCACTCCATGGGATACATGTAGGTTGGGACAATAGGAATAGACATATTGTTTCTGAGGGAGATCAATGTCATGTGTTCAGCCAATATCCAAACCATCTGAAAATCCTTTCACATCTGCCTTCCCTGCCAACCCACTCCCGTGACCATTTGAAGCACTGGTTCAGACATTTGCTTCTTATTTTTCAAAGCTGTGAGTACTATGGTCTCCTTGCCTTCAGCCTCTCTCCTTAACAAACTATCCTACCAAGAAGTAGTAGACTCACTTTCCTAAAACTCAGGCCTGGCAATATCACTGTTTATAAAAGAATAATTTGGTTTGTTCTTTTATAAATCCAGAGCCTCCTGGATTAAGGCTGTACTTCTTACCCTCTATCCAACCCCACTGAGGATCCCATTTCCTTCCAACCTTTCACCTGACTTAGGATTTACCCATTTGCTCCAGCAGTAATAGGTCTCATTCTAAGCACACATCCTTGGGTCACTCATTGGCTTAGGGGCGTGTGTGTGTGTGTGTGTGTTATGGGAGACTGAACCCAGGCCTTCACATTAAGATATATCCCCAGCCTCATTTAAAATAGTTGAGATAAGGGCTCACACTAAGTCACTAAGTTGCCCAGGCTGGGCTTGAGCTTGTGATCTTCCTGTCTCAGCCTCTCAGAGTACTGTAAATAAATAAGCTATCAAACCTCCCTAGCCTGCCTTGCACTCAGCTGTCTGTCCTTTTCCCACTGCCTCTCCACAGTCTCAAACTTTCTGCTAACTCTCCAGGCCCAACACTAGATTCTTGCTGGTTGCCCAGTTCGGATACAATAGACCCTACCATGTACTGTCCCAACTCCTCCAGAAGACCACAGCTGATCCTGCACAGATCTTCCAGCCTCACCTGGTATCCAGCCACAGGGCTAGAGTTTATAGCAGAGGCTGTGCCAGGGTGAACCACCACTGCAATGTGCACCATCTCAATCAAATGGAATGACTCAAATTTCAAAATACTGAATCATCACTGATAAGGTTCTTTCAACTTCTCTCCTGGCTTACCATTTTGAATCCTCTTCATTCTTCAAAGCTGATACTTTCTGACTTTCCTCTGACCCCCATCTACCACAAATATCACCCCAACCGGTGAATCTCTATAACCTATCACTCCTTTTATATAACATGTTAGGACATTAGGGCATCCTGCCTTCTTCTAATACTGTGCATGTGCTTATTTCAGCCAGACTTAAAATCCAGCAAGGCAGACATTGTACCTTGCCATTTGCTTGATTCCCAGTCCCAGTACACTGTGTGGCCCATCAGAAGTGTTCAATAAAGATGTAACTGCACTAATCAAGATTGTTTTGTCTACACATAACATAGAAAATCTTTGAGCTTAAACATAAGGGAGGTTCCAAAACTTCCTGAGCAATCAGTGTTATTGGAATAGTAAAACGACTTCACACAACAAAACTTAGACACACAATTCGCAGTCATCCCATAAAGCCAAGAGTGCATGCCTATAATCCCCAGCAACCTGGGAGGCCTGAGGCACGAAGATCATAATTTTTAGGCCACTGTGAGCAACTCAGTGTGAGACTTTGTCTCAAAATAAAAAATAAAAAGGGCTCGGAATGTTGCTGAGTGGTAGGGCACCCCTAATCCCAATAGTAACACCCCCCCACACCAAAATCAGCCCCTTAAGACAGAAGAGCACAGCAATAAGCCTGATGTGCATAGATCTTACAGGCAAAGTTTTAGTGTCTAAATGAGTAGTCATCAAATGACAGCCAGTGGTGAGGGAAGGACAGTTTATACCTGTGAAAGTTTCAGGTCTCTGGGAAAACCCTTGACTGCTCATGAAACAGCTGCAGGTGCCAATGACCAACAGGCTTGGTAGAGCAGAGACAGTACAGAGAAAACCAGAGAAAGTATACCTGGAGACTGAAACGAAAAGTCACTATTCAGGGTTCCAAATCTCAGTCTCAGGGGGAAACCACACACAGTTTTTTGCCAAAAAAGGCTACAGCACTAGAAAGTTAGAAAAACAAAGAATGACTAGCTTCTCATAGCCTGAATCAAGTCAAAGTTCAAGCAGGAAGTCACTTTTCAATATTAAATAATGGCATGCAAAATTAAGTATTTACATTAACATTTCCTCCATAATTTAATTTGCCCATATCTAATATTCTCCATCAGGTAGGTCGGTTATGTATTTATATAGGGTTATACTTTAATAGTGATTAATACTGACAGATTTGTGGAGATACAACCTTGTTTAAAGTCAGTTATTTATCTCATAAGTATATTGCTCAAATAATTTATGGGCCAACGTGTCAACTGGAGATTGTTTTGGAACTACAGACACCAAACTTAGTTGTTTTGTTCTATGGAGTCAAATTAAATCATAAAATTAATAAGTGTCCCCAAGAATTCCACCAAATTCAAGATTAAAGCATTAAGCTAGTCATTGTGATGAAGAAAATACATAGCAAAGAAAAAGACTACTCTTACTTCAAGTAGGTTGCAGGTTGCAATTTAGCTTTGAAAACACATACAGCTGTATGGTACAGATCAGAAGTGCAATAACATAGGGGTTGGATGAACTGGCAAGGTTTTCAGAGATGGCAGGATTTCAACAGGGGTAGGAGAAAGCTTGGGCAGAAATGAAGTGTACACAACGTAATGTAACAGGCACTGTAGCAAGCTCTCATACACAATCCATGCCATGACTCCCAAGAATATGCTCCCGAAATACAAGTAACTCAGGACCAACAGATGCCAACTAAGTGGGCAAGAAGGATCTTTCCTGAGACTGCAGCTCAAATGACAGAATCTCTGATTCACACAGGTCTGTTTCTATAACCCCAGAAAACCCGAGGGGTACAAGCTGTCTATGTGCCTTCCTCAGCACCCAGGCCAGTGTCAAACTATCAATCTTCACACTCCCTTGAATGAACTTTAAAATGATAGCAATTACTTTTACGCAAATGATTTGAGCACAACTACAAAACTAAATGACTCTCACAACTGCTATTATGCTTCAACTACATATGGCCCACGTTGATTCCATTTAATCCATCTTTCCCAACCGTGGAGTCAATTCCTATCTTAGCATGATCTAGAGTTCTGCAGTGAAATCTGAAGATGTACCTTTGCAATCTAAAATACATCTAGGTCTTTATCTGTATACCTACAGAAAAAAAAGCAATTTAAGCTAAAGACAAGAAAACAAAAACTCCAAAACACCTAAAGCAGAAAATACACAAGTAATAGAGGGAAATAGGCTTACATAGGGAAGGTTGAATAGATTATAGAGGCTTCTTATCACAGGAAGATGTTGGAGTCCTGAGAAGATGACAAATGAAAGCTACTTCAGAACAATCCATCCAGCCACAGTGACATGCATAGCAAAGGCGTATGGAAACAGGAAAACAGAAGTTTGATGAGCTGCCAGTGGTTCTTTCTACTTTCAAAGACCGTCTCAGACGCAGAGTCACTCAGCCTTAGCTGGTAAGTAAAATGTAGTTCATTCTTAGGGTTCTTACCTCAGATTTACTCCAGAACACAAAGACTTCCCTGTGAAAGGCTCTCAAGTAGGAGAGATTTGCTCCCCCATAAGATATCTGGCAAGGTCTGAACTTTTTTAGTTGAGTTTTGAGTTGCCTTTAGATGGTGGAGCTGGGCCTCCACCTCCCTTCAGTGATTATATTTACATAAATTCAATGTTTAGCTGAGAAATATCTTAAGAGTTCTTTTTCCCCTGCAAAGTAAACTAGCTTCACAAACGCTAACAGACATCTAACATTAAACATGTAAAACTTATCCTCTACCAAAAAGGTTAAATAGCAAATACTTTATACCCCTCCAATGCCTACCATGGGCTCACTGGGCCATTTTGGGACACTAGACATAGGACTAAGGCTCCACAATCCTCATATGTACCCTCCATATCCTAGGCCTAGGACAACCTTCAGGGACCCAGTTCCTGCAGCCCACTGGGTACAAGCACAGAGCCAAGCTACACAGCCAAGATGGTTCAGCAAAGCTCTAGCTGGAAGCAGAAGAAATGGTATAAAGTCACATGTCAGTATGCCAATGTAGGCCAATGACAGAAGGAGCATATTTGCTTTGCTACAAGAGCACATCTGTTTGGATATTCACTAGAGTAAATTCTTAAGTGACTAATTCACAGTTTCACTTTGTCAGGATTAAAGCACAGTATTTTATGTGACATCTGCTTCTGCTAAATAAGGATGCTATTTCCTCCTGAGCTGTCATGCTAAAGATAGGATATGTGGTGATAGTTGTGCTGTGAAGGTCTGAGAAAATTATGTTTTCAGACATAGGAATCCCAGCTTCTTTGAGAACCTAGGAAACCTGTACTACTACAAGTCAACAGGCTTATCAATAATAAGAAAACAGCTGCTGATACGCAAAGAACACACTTAAGTTATATTAAAGCAGGAAATCACCTGCATGGTATAAAGGGAAGAGAAGATTTATCTTTCTTATCCACCACTCTCTCCACCTAGTCCTTTATCCCTAAAGCACACAATACCAACTGGTAGGTGTCAGGACATCAACTACCATTAACTGGTACCCCGAGATGGTCACTGGGGCCCAAAGACTACACATAGTGCTTCTGTCTTGTCACTTCCACTCCTCCATGTATAGGTATCAGTAACCTGAACCAGAGCTAAAGGCTCCTCAGTGCTGGCCCTTTCTTTTGCTCTCCCCTTCCTGTCTTTGCATTGCAGGGGTCCTGTTTTCACAGAGCACAGTAAGACTGCTAGATAATGACTCTTGGGGGCAGGTGGAGCCAATACCACCACCCAAAACTGTGGTGTTCCAATCTGGAACACTGATTTGAAAGGTAGAAGACTTGAAGCCAACCCAAATCTAATGGAATTTCATTTACTGTTTGGCAGTTGTTCCTTAAGAGAAAAAGGGGAAATGGGGAAATGTTGATCAAAGGAAACAAACTTTCTCAGTCAAGATGATCAAGTTCTAGAGATCCAATGTACAGCATGGTGACTATGGTTAACACTGTATTGTACACTGGAAGTTGCAGCAATGGTAAATCTTAAGTGTTCTCAACATATACAGGAAACTGGTAACATGAAGTGATATTTTAACTAGCTTTATTATGGTGATTATTTCACAATGCACATATATATATATATGTATAAACATTTTGTGTTCCTTAAATAACAGATATTTATCTGTAGATCATACTTTAATAAAGCTGGGAAGAAAATGGTCACAGGGAGAAGAGATGCTTAGGGAAGCAATACTCCCTATGTCATGTGATCTTTAAATTCTAGGCTACCTTGATGGCCATATATTAAGACAAAAAGTGACTTTTAACAAACCCTCCCCAAGTCCTAACCCTAGCAAAAAGATGTCCTTAAAGAGAACTCTCAGCAACAACTGCACCCCTGGTAGGTAACATCCAGGGAAGAAACTTCCTCCATGGTCCTGTACTACAGACACAGTGAGAAGCTAAATGAAAGAGAAGCTATAGATCATAATACTAGTGCCGGGCAGTATCTGCACGTGGTAAAATGCCTTGTCACGTGGCAACAGCAGCTCCAAACTTGTCTTGCATGGCCCAGAAGAGGGACTAAGAGCCTGGCTGCCCCAAATGTGGTTCCCAGACCAGACACAGCACCATGACCCACAAACTTGTTAGAAATGCAGAATCTCCAACCCTATACCCAAGGAATGACATCTGTATTTTTTTTAAAGTGTCCAGGTGTCCGCATTCACATTAAGGTTTCAGCTTGTTCCAAAACCACCAAAAGTATTGAATTAGATGATCTTGTACAGGCCCAAAGTTTCTCAAAGTCCTTTCTTTCGTCTCCCCAGTTTTAGCCTCAGTCCAAGAAAATTCATGCCCTCTTCCAGAAATAGTAAGTGGGGGTCTTTTCTTCTTTCACCTGGATTTCATTCCACCCGAAAGGAGCAGCATAATCCTGTGGGTTATATGTTATCAGTAGGTACAATTGTGATGTTCCTGATGTAGGCTCTGCCTCCATCTTCCTACTTCTTTCCTGCATCCCCACTTGCCCCCCCTTGCCTGCCTGTACTCAAGGCTATAGCTTACCTTGAGCTGCATCCTCTTGTCAGCAACCAGGAGCCTACTTTGTGGACTCAACTATCTTGCATTTGGGCCTACCCACAACCTCAATAGTTTATCAAAGGTTCTAAATCAGAGGGTAACAAGGTACACCTAGATGTGCATTAAGCCACTACTGTAAGTACTGTAAGTAGATACTGTATCAACTCAGTGGGAGAGGGGTGGGGGGTATTATAGCTTAACCATTCCTGGACATTGTTATCAGTATTGCACTACCTTCTGTATGTCTAAAATCCTTTTATTAGATCCTTTTATTAGATTTAGTAATCCTTTTATTAGATCCCAATCTTGTTTTTTCTTCTTTGTAAATATTCCAAATGAACATCTAGGCACTCTTAACATTACACCAATCTTTCAAGTTTGATGGGCCCTAAGAGCATGAAGTTCCACATGAGTAGAGCAACCATGCAACCTCACTCTGGAACACAGGTCATAAGCTATATTGACCTGAGAATTTCCTCTTCAGAGAGAATTCCATTTTATTTAAGCATTTTTAGTTTTGAAAATGCTTTGGCAGGGCATGGTGATGCACACCTATAATCTCAGTATTCAGGAGGCTGAAGTAGGAGGATCACCCAAGAGTTCAAGGCTGTCCTAGGCTACACAGGGTATTCAAGGCTAGCCTGAATGACATAGTGTTACCCTGTCTCAAAAAAAATGTTATGACTTAATTTAGGTCTTCATCATGAAATAAATTTGATCTTCACTTTACAGCTAATTCATTCAATGAAGAGAAACTTATTCTAAAATGCTAATATTTAGATCAAAAGACACAATTAGCAAAGACAATACAATTTTTTATCTTATACAACTAGCAATGATTGTATAATTATTCATCTTTGTGATTGTCCTACATTGTCTCAAGCAATGTAGGCATCAAGAAAGACTTTCTTAGATTTCCTATAACAAAGAAATCTGCTCCTCACTAATAATTATAATATCATTCATAATAATGATAAATTTCAGACCATGTTCTCTTAAGCTATAGCTAAGTAGATACAACTCTTTTCAGCCTTTCCTTAAGTTTAAAATGTCAGGTAATTCACACCTTTTGACCTTAAACTTATTTCTATAATGTTAGTTTTGCCCCTTTGGCATTTTCACCTGGCCTTGCACATCTGTTCCAGGAACCTATCACATGAGAGTGATCTGTGACTAGGCACATACACAGACATCTCTGAACTGATAACCTACTAGTTATATGGAACCATCATGAGCCCATGAATAATAGTCTGTGGCTTGGGGAAAGTAAAGGAATGCTGAAGGGATTATCTTTCCTCTTCCCAGACTGCCTGATTCAAATCCATTTCATCAGCCTTTATTCACTGATTGTTAGTTAACTATCTAACACTAGACTATCACTGACTTAACCTTAGAAACAAGTCATACGTTGACAATATTTAAGGACACAAAGTAGTAGTATTGGAACTTCTGAATAGGGGCTGAAGCTCCCTCTTCATCCTACTAAGAGAGTGACACTTGGGCAAATGGAGGCTGAGAACAGAGGGACACAGCAACAGTCTACCATACTCTAGCCAGGAGGTTGGGAGGGGTTCCAACCATACCAGACTTTCATTTTAGAGTCAGTCCTCAGCACAAGCAGCAGCATCAAGAGACTGTGTTGCACACAATCTGTGAAACCCATGCTAAGCTGTCCACAATGGTAGTACACACCTTAGACTGTCTAAGCACTCACTGGACCCAAAAATATAAACAAAGGATGGAGATATCTCATCTTTTAGGAAAGATATTTGCAAAGTAATAAAAGGCAAGAGAGGAACCCAGAAAGCCAGAGCAACCCAGAGGGTTTGAATCATACACATAATATGGACATGGAGCTATTTAGGGACCACCTCAGGGTGTAGAGTGGGGCATATCAAGCCATTGTAGTGATAGGCTGCCAGCTTATTAAGGTACCATGTTTCTGAGGGAAGCTGTAGGACACCTCTTATCTACAGAATGCACAGATGTAGGCTCTACAATAGCATATTTCCCTATTAACTTTCAGATTGGAAACAGATGGGTGAGAGTACACCAGCCCTGCTGGAATGCATATTCAACACTGGCAATCACAGAACTACCAGAAAGCCAGAGCAACAGCACCTGTAGGTTGGCTGGGGCTCAGCTAGAAGAACTGCAATAGAGCTCTCTGAGGACCACCAGGACTCAAACATCAAAGTGCTCAAGAAGAGAGGATACACGAGGAGGTTTAGTAACAGAAATTAAAGACTCAGTTTCTAACGCTTAGAAGAACCATTTCCTTACAAGCCAGGAAACAAGGGGAAGAAGGTATAGACAGGATGAAGCTTAAAGAACAAACAAGATATAAGCAGCTAAGTTATAAGCAGTTATAAGCATATGCAAGTTATAAGCAGCTAAGCATATGCAAGACATGCTTCTCCTGGTAAGATGGAAAAGACGTCCGGTGAAGCCTGAGCAGGGCAGACAGCCAGGAGGATGAGATGGAGGCCCTCTCAGTTACAAAGACCTGGAGAATGTTGACAGGTGAATATCATTACCATCTAGAGTCTTAAGATATTAACTTTCCACCAGTCAAAACTGTGTGGCTTTGGAGCAATATCTCAGTAACTTGTGAACCCTGGACCAGTTTCACAGATTCAAAAGAGACAGAGGGAAGACATACCCCTAAGACAGCGCCATAGTTTTACACTGTATAATTCCACTTTTAGTAATGGAGAACAGATTAATGGCTTCATGGTTAACACATTTTTTAAGTTACTATGTGTTTGCAGTGTGTACTTTTGGCAGAAAGATTTCACCTGATTTCAAGTAGATATATCACCCCCCAAAGATGAAGGAAACCACTGCTTTAGAATAAGCAAAGCACAGGGCCTCACACAGGCTTTTGTGAGAACAGAGTCTGATGGGGTACATTAGCTAAGGGAAAAGCCATGGAGTTACTTTCATAACAACATTCTAGATGCTTCCAGTTCAGCGCCTTCTGGAAAATCTTACAAGATAACAAAGGCCTCAGTTGAATTAAAAAAACTCCCTGGAAGTGCTCTTCTGCAGTGTTCCTTTGCATCTTCTGATACTTAAAGAACTACTTCAAGTACATTCTACTCAAGATGAGTGCATCTTTTCAACCTTGAAACTCCAACCTCCTCCTGCTGCTCTGTTCCTGATCCAGTGTTAATATCCTCTCAGTTGTCCAAGCAGGAAGCATGTACATGGGTCGCACATCTGAATAATTCACCAAAGCGATCTCCCAACCAGCCACATTAGCAACCCACTTCTTTCAGACCCCTTCTTGCCTCACTAGGATTAAGGTAACAGATCCCAACCTTTAATTTGGCCTCCACATCAATGCATTCTCCTTAATATATCTAAAGTGATATTGCAAAAATTCAGATCTTGTATTTTCCCTCTTTTACTTTGAACTCTTTAGCAGCCTCCCTGACTATTCTTAAGGTGAAATTCCTAGTGCGTCCACACAGTCCTCCACCATCTGGTCCTGCCCAGAACTTTCTCCCTCTTACCACCAACCCTGGAAATACTCCTCTTTGGCTTCCCTAATGGTGCTCTGTACTCTATCATCACTAGGTCCTAGCACTACTATTCCTCCTGCTACTGTGTGCTACTCCATGTATGAATATACCATTGTGTACTTGTCTATTTATTCCTCTTTGTACCTGCTGGAATATCCCGATTCCTTTTTCTGGTATTCTTACCTCCAGTCCCCATAGCCTGAATGTCACTTCCCTTCAGAAGTGCTTCCCCCATTCCCATTTCCCAAGCCTGAGACATGTGCTCTTCTCTTCTAGGTTCCACAGGACACAGCCCTCCTGTATCCATGCTGTTAGGCAACAGCTTTTATGTGTCCCTGACTAACCAAGGCTATGAAGGTCAAGTATCTTATTTACTGCTGCATCACCCTAAGTGCTAGCTTATGATAGGAGCCAATGTTTGCTATCAGATTAACTGGTCTCCTCCACTTGTAACTTGTAATTCTCCCACATCACACAGCAAGCCCTGGAGAAATGATCACTCACAAAGACTCAATTTGCTGCCTTCACTAAGAGAGGCTACAAGGGGAAGACAGTGTCTTGCCACAAACAGCTAGGCAATAGCAATTAACGATGGGAACTCAAGTCGCCTCATTTTTAAATCCTGCACTTCGACAGCTTACCTGACTCAGGGCTTTCAAATGCCCTAGGCTACCTCCAGGGACTTCAAGATCCATCAACCAACAGAGAAATAGGATGAAATAGTCCATTCTGTCACAATCAGAACAATTTTACCTTCTTCCATCTTATATCCTGAGCTTAAAATTGTGTTTTAGAAAGTGCTTTGATGCTAAAGTTTGATAAGACCTCAGATCCTATTACTACCCTCTCATTTGACAGATGTAAAACTGAAATTTAAAGAGGTTAAGGGGCTAGCTCCAGCTACTCAGCTATTTAGTGCAAGAGACTGGTCTCATGATTATAACACTCTTTCTAGGTTTTCGATGCATATGACATACATAGACATGCAGCAACAGAAAGAGCAAAGTTATCCTAACCATCCTCCTGTTTTCTTCTATACATTTTTATTCACATAGCATATCTATATAAACAATATAATTACTACAAAGTGAGCAATCTGTATAACCAAAAAGAATATTGTACTCTGGAGACCCCATATCCCAGATGTCTGTCCTTCCCTTGGGGGGGAAACAATTACTCTGTCTTTTGAAGCAGTTTCCTTGCCTCTTGATAATTTGACCATCCACATAAGAATCTCTGGGTAACAGAGGTGAGCTGTGCCTATATTTGAGCTTCACAGAAATGTGTATTACTTTGTGGTTTGCTTCTTTTGCTCCACCTTAAGATTTATTCATGTTACTTCATATTGCTAGTATTTGTTCATTTTGGCCATTGTATGCTATCCCATTGTATGAATGTCTCATGAAGTACTTGTATTTAAAATATGGATGTATATTTCACTCATGTTTTGCTGTGGGTTTTGTTTGTTTGTTTGTTTGTTTGTTTTTGTGGTGCTGGGGATAGAACTCATGACCTAATAATGCTTGTCAGGCAGGCACTTATGCCGCTGAGCCAAATCCCTGGCCCTCCCCCATGTTTTTAACATTAATTTTGAATCAAATGAGTCCATATAATTACAACATGACTAATGAAAATACCTGAGCATCCAGAGCAGAAACATGAAGGTTAGACTGGCACAGAAGTCATGGAACAGGAAATTACGCAGATGGACCTCCTACAAATAAAAATCTTCCACAAGCCAGAGCTTCACTAGTAGGTATGCAGTAATTATCTCAAGGTCTTAAAACTAAAACCTTGCTATTTGCTGACAAATCTGAATCCATGAATATGTGTAGTAACACTATTGCCAAGGGTGGGTACATGGATAAAAACTGATTACCTCGGGCTGGGGATATAGTTTAGTGTCATAAATGCCTGCCTGGTAAGCACAAGGTCGTGAGTTTGCCCCCTGGTACCAAAAATAAAACAAAACAAAACAAAACACTGATTACCTTTCTCTAATCAACTTTGAATTACTCAAGTCTAACATGTGGCCAAGCTCCCTCTTCCAGCCAGCAATGAATCAACCATATCTAAAATGAGGCTGCACCTGCTGCTTCCTTTGTAAACTGGGCTACCCAGACAAGGACCTTTTCTTCTCACACAACAGTTCACCTAGTTTTGCAGTGAACACGTAAAATTTTGTCTTCTGTTAATACCCAGCCTGAGTGGCAGTCTCTGAACCAAGCTTAGTGGGTGGGTCACTGAGTGATTTATAAGGCCTAGCAACCCTACCCACATACTCATCTATAGCTGCCACTGTGTTAAGAGAATTATGATGAGAAAGTTTCTGATGTCATCAATACCCTAGTGTCATACTCTTATAAAGGATACAAGACAACTCAGTTAAGTCAAAATTGATGGCATGTCTTTCCATGAAAAAGAATCTGCTAGGGAACCAAAGGGAAAGATCATGAATACAAGGCACCAAAGGAGGAAAAACATAGCCTTAATTTTGAGGAAAAACCTTAAAAATGTTAAAAGATCCATAAAAACATCTCCCCAGATCAACTTGGCCACCTTGCCCATGATGAGTCCACTGATTATGAGTTTATCCAAAGTTGATAGTTCTTAGGTAGACAAGGGCAACTTCATCCTACCAACTAGCCTCCCAAATCCCATTGCAGAGTAACTGATGTCCTTCCTATTCCAATTTAAATCCTCAAAACAACCTGAAAGTCATGAGACTTTGCTCAGAATCCTCCACTGGTTCTCAGAGTTAAAGCCAAACCCTTATGGTGGCCCCGAAGTCCCTACCCAGTTTGCTTCTTACACTGCCTTCTCTTCTGTCTCCAGCCACAGGCTTCCTCAAGGTTCCTCAACATCAGGCCCACTGTACTTCTGGCCCAAGCATCTGATATTCCCTGTCTGGAATGTTCTTCTCCCAGACAGCCTTAGGGCTTTCCCCCTTACTCAAAGGTGAACTTCTCAGTACAAACTCAGATTTCACCTCATCCCAATCCCTATTTTCCTTCCCTGCTTCATTTTCTCTTCATGGCACTGAACAGTGCCTATGCACTCACCACTTTATCTTATCTCTCTTTTTCACTATGATGTAAGTTTCAAGTGCCCTGGAGCCAGCTCCTCATCCCATCCCTCACTTATCCTGGGGATTTCCTGCATTGGGTAGATGCTTAAGTATTTGAGTAAGACTATATTTATTTTCAATTTACACTAGAAAGTGGGGTACTTAGTTGGCAAAGGTAAGCACCTTTCCAAGTATACACACTTGGAAAGAGTAGAAGTTAAAGAACAAAATTTTGCTCCATCAGTAAACAATTTCCAACAATGTTTGTAGCATGCATTGCTTAAAATGATGAATTTATGAGGTCTATATATCACCTGGATAATCTTGACAACATAAAGGTCTTTTTAAAAAGTAAAATCTAAAAAAAAAAGAATAAAGTTAGTAACAGAATAAAGGGGGAAAACACAAAGCCAAACACCTACAGATTCGGATTACAGACTGTCTTATTAAATAAGTGCAAACATGGCAAGAACCTCCAACCAAAGTATGTGTACCACAAATAGCAGTAAATGTGAAAGCTATGTTTAAAAGCCACATAATTTCTATAATATTGAGCTTGCTTTCAGGATTAGGAATTCCCTCTGGCAAGGTCCTATTAAGGTTTTCATTCTTTGGTGAAGATCACACTAAGTAAGGAAATGGAAAAAAAGGATAACACTTAGAAAGTCACTCCAGGGTCAGGGGATTTAGCTCAGTAGCCTAAGTGCCTGTGCCTCACAAGCATGAGGTTATGAGTTTGATCCCTGGTTAAAAAAAAAAAAAAGTCACTCCAATATCACTACTAGGGGGGAACTATAGTTATATCTCTATTTCCAATAATCTTAACAACACAGAACAAAGGTCTTTTTAAAAAGAAGTTTGGACATTCACAGTCTGCAGGAGGAGAGAACAAAGATTCACCAAGAAGCAAGCCCTCCCTGCAAATCAGCACCAAGCACAGGCCACCGACCAGCAGAGGGACATTCAGATCCCAGGCCCTTTGGTATGTGGGCTGGTAAACAAGAAGAGCCAACTCCCCCGCTCCTCCATAAGTGAACAGCTGATCTAGAGAAACACAGGCTGAGATGACAGCTATTGAGGTGAAATTTGATGCTTGCAGAGTTTTGGTGTTTCACTGACCTTGCAGGTCTAGGGCCAGTGGTCTGATCATCTGTTCAGAGGATAGTGGTATGCAGTGTGGCATCTAGGGGGGGATCTCCTTCTAAAGATGGTAACCATTGTTAATTCCCTATTATCTTGTTTTGAAGTCCTGTATCATTTGCATTGTTTTGTTAGGTTTTGTTGTTTTGTTTGATTTGATTATATCCAATAGCATGAGCAGCTATTTAAAAGATAGCAAGATATATTATGGCAGCCATTTTTGACTTACTATTGTCTTGTTTTGAAGTCCTTTATTGCATTCATTGCTTTGTTTTTATTGGTTTTATTCTATTCTGTTTGATTTTTACTATGTCTGAAGATATCTGCAGCTATTTTGAAGACAACAAGAGGCATTAAGGTAACCATTGTTGATTTTATATTATTTTGAAGTCCTGTATCACTTACACTGGTTTGTTTTGATTGGTTTTACTGTTCTATTTTCCTTGGTTTTATCCTCTTTAAAATAAAGAAAAATAAATTTAAAAAATTAAAAAGTTTAAAAAACAGTATAAAGTTAATAACAGAAAAAGGGGAAACATAAAACTAAAAACCTACAGATTCAGATTAAAGAGTGTCTTACTAAGTACAAAAACGTCAGGATTCTACAACCAAAGCAGGTGATCTTTAGGCCTCAGTTTAACCACTACCAGTTCAAAAAGGCCAGTTCTGGAGGAAATTTCTCTACCATTATTTATAATATGCAGCACTTCTTGCTAGATAAGTCAAATAAAAAGTTACAATTATCTTACAAAAGATACTTCTATTTATAAATTATAAAATCCCTACTGAGTAGTAAATTATCGATATATTAGTCATAGATTGAAACAGACATGTACCCAACTTCAAAATTATCATTTAAATTAGTAGGCAGGGAAAAAAAAAATCACCCTTCTGAATTTTATCTTTTGCAAGATCTGGACCAAACTCTCTAGACAGATTGCATCTTTCATTTAAATATATTCTGTGTATTAATTTAAATAAGAGAAAACTCAAAAGAATCAAGCACCTGTTAAAACCTTATCTTCCTTAAATGATCAGTCATAACTAAGATCTGTAAGGACCATTACTGTTATTTCCATGTCTGTATGTTTACAGAATGTTTTGCAGTTATCACCAGTAGTTATTAAGGTCCTAGAACTCTCTATAGTTTATACTGGTAAAGGGACTCTTATTAAAGTAAAACTAAGTTTACTAACTGAATTATAGAACTGGAAAGTAAGTTTTAGCTTTCATTTCTTTAACCGGAATATTGAAGGCCTCAGATTCTTATTGAGTCATCCCTTTGTCCTACGAAGCAACTTGGGACTACAAAAGAGTAACCTGGAGACTTTATGGGACACATTTATGCAGTGCCTATTATGTACCAGACAGACTCGAGGCATTGGGGTGTTGAAGATGAAAAGGTAAGGCCTACTATATTCAGGGAGCTCACATTCTAGTGAGAACAGCAGATAAACTCAGACAAAAGCCATCTGGCATGAAGAAAAGTAAAGCTTTATGAAGGGGCTTGGAAACTACCTGAGTTGGAAGAACCAAGAGTATTATTCAGATAAGACTGGTCACAAAGGCCTCTCCAAGGAAGTGATAATGCAAAAGAGAAAGAATGGAAATGAAAACGCCAACTTCCATAAATAGCAAGAGAAAGCATAATAAAAGAGGTGACATTCCACTCCAGAGAGATCTGGGATAAATACCTGAAGCAACTTATAGCAAGTGTTCTGGTCTAAGAACTTCATTTTGAGAAAAACATTATAAGGATCAATATGGAGTCCTCTGTAGATAGCAACAAAAATAATAACCTGTCATAGTAAGCAAAGCATCAACACTAAGAGGTAAAGGCAAGGCTCCTGCTGAGCCACTCATCCATCTACACCCATCAAACTGGACTAAAAGGGGAATGTCGAGGTGGCCCCACAGGCTTCCAGGCTCAAACTCCATGGTGCCTTCACCAGCTAAACACCACCAGCAGTGTCTTCCTTGAGCAGTCACTAGATACGGCATTTGATACAGACTATGGCTTGTGAAGAACCCAGTCCTATCTGCCCAGGCCAATGTGGACCCTTATTTTGATAACAGCACCACCACCCCTGCTCCTACCAATATGGATAGATATACCATATCTCCACTGTATCAATCAACTTCCTGCTGAACTAAACATTTCTAAGTTGACACACAGTAGGAGTTCCAGAACTGTTTGATCATAAATAATTAATGAGAGCAATAACATCCTAATATGACATTTATGAAAATGAACCAATTTCCAGCAGCATAATATCCAACATAATGGCTTTCTTTCACTACAATGTTAAACTGTCCCATTCATTACAATAAGACATTTATTAACAAAACACAATCACCACATCACACTCAAGCCTATCACCCATATTAAAGTTTAAAATTGTTTCTTTTAATGACTGTTACATGGATGCTGAGTGACTGCTTATGAATAATGCACAATTATAACGTTTTCTCATTACCAGGAATTAATAGTTGTTTCCCAAGATTGGTTTCAGCAATGTCTCAGGCTACCTGCCCCTCCCCTGCCACACACACTACCCAGTGTGAGGTGGCATTTTCTGAAGCTTCCCACCCTTTCTCTCAGAAGAGTATCTGTTCCACACCTTGGCGGGCGGCGCTGGTTATAGAACAGTGATGAAACTGACAAACAATGCTGCTCTTGGAAAGTTTTCCCTCCTAAAGCAATCTCAAGGGATGTTGTAATGTGAAACCAAGAGCCTTGCTTTCCTTTCAGGACTCAGGGCTGTCTTCCATGGTGCTGCTGTCTGTGATAATTTCTACCAACTTTATGGCAGGTCTCACTGTGATTTGGAGGTACATTAACTACATTTTACATTTGTGTTAAGAATGAGAGACAGCTAAACATCAGAGAGGGAAAAAAAAGAGACTCATCTATTGGGTCAAGAAATGCTGCTTTGATTTGGTTAAATTATTCAAGTCAGAGAGCTGCTATTTCCTTTATGTCTAAATATCAAGTGTAGCCTTGTAATTATCTGGCCCAGATAGTGCATTGCTATTCATTTCTGGAGATTAATGAGCACCCAAAGGAGCATTAACTACCCAAAGAGGGGTATGGTGAGGACCTTAAAAACTGAAATTAGTGTAGGGGTCTTCTATTGAGCAGATTCCATCAGGGAGAGCTTCCTAATAGCTCCTCTTACCCTCTCTAGCTTTGATTGTTACCCTCAAAGTAATTCGGGCAGCTGTTCTTATCTCCCAGGCATCTCAAATGCTATTTTAGCTTAAAGAGCTAGGAAGTTTAGCTTTTGTCGAAAGCCTGAAGAGCTGCTGCAGCAACTGGAAAAAAGAGCACACAATTAACTCATTTTATTGATTCCCCAAGTTCTGTCCAAGACTGAACAAATGGGATCAGATTTCAAAAGATTAAGCTTCCATCTCGCAGCCCCATTTATAGCATTAAAAATCTGTCTGCCACCTGAGCTTGGTTTCTCCATCCTTGGTCACTTATTCTTAAAGTGGCAGCATGTCCGATTACTACATCTGGTTTGATGTCAGTGCCATGAGCAATAAGGTATGGCAATGGGCATGTGGTATTATCAGTCACTTAATAGCCACTTACTAAGTGAGTAAACTGAGGCATGGGCCAAAGTTGTTTTTTTTTTTAAGGATTAGTTTTCTTGTTTAAAACATCATTTAATTTTTGTAATATTGAATTTATGCAGAGTCAAGTTACAGCTGGCCAAAAAAAGAATGGAAATCTACTTCTCAATAAGGGCTCAAGGTTTCAGCTAACAGACTCATACAAGGCCTTTTCCCTTTTCCTCATAATTTTTTGCCAGGTCAGGCTTGCTGTCCTGTACACTGACAGAGGGAGGAAATAATCTAGGCAACAAAAGAAAGGAAGGGAAAGGTGTGCAACTGCTACCTCTAAATGGGCAACTAAGGAACGCGTTAAGGGGTAATTTGGGCCTTAAGCAGTGTCAGGTTTATGTAATAAAGTTACATAAACCTCCTCCAATTCAGACATCTGTCTGAACTGGGCAAGCATGTTCAAGTGCCAGCTGCCATCCTCAGAAGTCTCAACTCATACTGACCCTGGAGGGAACCTGGCAAAGGGCTAAAGGATGAGCATAGGAATAGGACAGAAACCAAGGGTGATGGAAGGGTAGGCATACAGAGGAGACCAGCAATGCTGACATTACTGCAACAAGTGAGCACATGGCTGGGTAGCTACCACCTTGGTGAAGCCCAGATATAACAGATACTGTGCTAGCTAAAACCTTGTTCAAAGCCTCCTCAGACCAAAGCTGAGTGAGAAGGCACATGCAGCTACCTGTTGCCCCCTTTCATATACAGGAGGCTCCTGGTTACTTCAGAAAATATTTGGAAACCCATAGTTGTAGTAAAATTTAAAAAACAGTCCGAGGATCTAGGTTTTAACCCAGGCCCTAATGCAAACATGTTGTTTGATCCTGAATAGTCACTTTTCTGATCTGAGCCTCAGTTTCTCCTTTTGAACAAAGTTACCGGTCAGGGTCCCTTCTTGTTCCCCAATATATTCTGGCCTTCTCAGGCAACTTCAATTTGGAGTGCACTCGCCCACCATTTACACCTGTCTCCAATCTGTGCCTTTGTCCTCTTTATTATACCTGTCCCGTGTGTGCCGACAGTTCTTCCACAGAAACTGGCCCTCAAATGGGTAAGAGCCTGCCCATGGCCACAGGATACACTCTGGCAGCCCTGTAGGCATTCTCAGCTCCTTGCATGCAACACATTTATTTCCTGTCCCACCCACCTCACCATACATAAGTGGTCCTGGTTAATCTTCAAGAAGTGTCCATGGAGTTGCATCTTAAGGCTAGACTCAATTACTTTACTCTCAAGTCATCAATTACTCTTAGGTCAGCAGTTACATGGCTGCCTCCTTTTAGACAGAACTTCTATTCTTTCTTTTTCAAGTATATGTGTACCATGTCCAGACCTTGTGCCTGACCCTAAGAAGGTACTGGAAGGAAGGAAAAAAAAAAGAAAACCTTGACCTGTCCTCACAGAACTGACGGTTTATTACTGCAAGCCTCTTTAAATTCCTTAGCATAGATTCAGACATTGAACTGTGTTCTCTTTCCTAATAAATGGACCCAATGTTTTCTGAAAGAAGGTTCAAAATGGATTGCCAATTTTTTTTTTTTGTACCCGGGATCGAACTCATGACCTCACGCTTGCCAGGCAGGCGCTTAAGCCACTGATCTAAATCCCTGGCCCGCCAAACAAATTTAAGAAAAATTTAAAGTTCACCACAAAATCTCAATAATGTCATACATCCCTGTGATCCTGAGGCCAGGACGTGGAATAACTGGTGCTGCTCTGTGGAAGACAAGGTTATTGTTTTGTCCAACTTTATGCACAGCATGAGGGGAAATTTGTCCCTACAGTCACTTTCTGTCTATAAGAGGGATGGAGCACTTGAAGCACAAAATGGTCTTTATCACTTACTCTGTAGTCAACAGTGAGTGCGCAGGTGCTCCACAATCTTAGACCTTTACACTTCAGTGTTACCAAATGAATACATGGGAAGCAGGATGCTAGTTTCTCAATGCAAAAGGAAGCCCAGACCAGAGCTTAAAAAGAAGTTTTGCCAATAAAGGACATAGGGTTGATTCTACTGACTCTAACTAGAACCATTTACTTCAGAAGCAAAAATCCAGCACTCAGGAAGCTCAGACAGAAGGATCGCTGTGAGTTCGAGGCTAGCCTGGACTACACAGTGAATTCAAGGCCAGAAGACCCTGTCTCAAAAAAACCAAACCAAACCAAAAAGCTCCTAAAACAACCTAGTGCATTTAAGGTCTCCAGTGTGTCAAGTGATCAGTTAACATTGTGGGTAGAAAACAAAGGTGAAGAAGTTAGTCTCTGACCTCAAGAAGTTTAATATTACTCTGGTTATGGCAGCAGTTCCCAAAATGTGGGAACCAGCAGCATCAACAATCACTTGAGAAACTGTTAGCAGTGCATATTCTCAGGCCCCACCCCAGACCTGCTGAGTCCATGTTTGGGACTCAGGAATACACTTACCAAGCCCTCTGAGCAACTCTGATATATACTAAAATCTGAGAGCTGCTGAGGTACAAAAAACTGGACAAAGTCATTAACACGAGGAATCAAGCCTGTGATGCCTTTTGGCTATGAACATATTCCACACAGAAGCACACAAAGCCAACATTTTTGATAGCAACATAGTTGTGGCATCTTTTAGATACCATTAAGTACTTACCATCAGTTGCCAATTTATTATGAGACATATGAGTCCTATGCTATAATAATCTCTAAATATTTCTGTGTAATTGGTAGCTTATTTCAAAAATATCCTTTTTTGGTTTTTGCCAAGACATGATTATATATTTTAGTCCCAATGTAGGAGGATAACTGGACATAGGTGAGTATGAGTGTGACCAAGGCCTTACAAAAAGACACAGGATAGTAGTAAGTTCTCTAGAGAAGATCTCAAAATCACATAAAAATGATGAGCCCATGAATCCTAAACTCTCTGGACTTCTTCACGGCCCTTCCAGAACAACCCCAAATCATATATGTTTGTAAAGCCAGTCTCCCCAAATCTAGGGTGGCACTTTCAGCCCCCTTTCTGGATCAGGAATAGGCCTCCATGATCTGTAAGTAGATCAAGAGAAACAGCTACACAGGATATCAGATAGGAAATTCTAAAAGTTTGGAGTATATAATTTTACATACGATACTACCACCCCCTTTCTCCTTGGGAGTCTGGTTTGCTTTCACTCTAGGGCCACAATCTATAATCTATAAAACAGGAGAATTAGCACTACTTGTTTGTGCTTTCAATGTTCTAAAAAGCCTGGAAAAAAAAAAGTGAATTACAGGAACATTCTTCTCTGCTGACAGGCACTGCACCACCCAGCAGAGAAGGAGAGAAAGAAAAGCAAAAACTGGAACAATTTCCGAGCTTTAGCTCCTAATGGAAATGATTTTGTTACTAAATACAGCCCTTCCTCTTTTGGACCCCTCCATGCCTGAGGCCTGAGCCCACACGGTTGGTCTCTGGCTTATATAATACCACCACGGCTGCCACCACAGGGCACCTCCTGTCTGGTCTGTGAGCCGCTCCATCCAGACTGTACAGTAAGCACTTACCGCACAAAAGCAGCAAAATGGAATGCTGAGCCACCCCGTCTCCTCCAGAAACTGCTCCTGCACTGCCAGGTTTCACACAGAAGTGAAAGAAAGGATAATGGGTTCAAGTCCATGACAGCCACACATTACTGCAAGCCTAATGAAAATAGCCTTTTTATTACTGCTTCAGCCTCCTCCGCTCAGTGCAATCAAGAAAATGCCTGTCAAATCACTGCAACTCAATAGGATACAAGTTTTTGTTTGTGAGGTTTTTTTTTCCTTTAATTTTTAAACCCTGAGAGCAGTTAGCATGACCAACTGTTCCAGTTTGCTTGGGACACTCTTGCTTCAGTCCTGAAAGCCACAAGTTCTGTCAACCTGGGACAACTGGTCATGCTAGAACCAACAGGGTCTGTGGCTGCTGCTAAAATGAAAACAAACCTAGGCCAAAGAGAGATTCTCAACATAAACCCCAATTTTTAAAAATCTGCAGCAAAGAATCATTGAAAGTAAGGGTCTTTCTGGGATAGAGCCCTGAGAGCTAGGGACCCAGGCTGGGATTTCAGTGCATGCCAGCATTTGCAGACCTCTAGGAAGGCTTGCCAAAACAGTGCTGGGCCCCACCCCCAGAGAAGTGCATCCTAGGGTTGGGTTGGACTCATGAATCTGCATTTCTAACAAATTGTTGGATGCTGCTGTTTCTTGCTATTGAAGAATCACAGTATGAATACTACTAGCCTGAGATACAGCTGAGAAAAAATACTAGCCTGCTGAGAAAGCCCACATCAACTGTCGGCCTTCCTGGGAAGCCACTTACCTTCTGTTGGCTTGTTCTTTTTATTTTTTTCTACAAAATGTAAATGATGCCTGAGGTCTTGAATTCTGGACTTTTGGGGTAGCATTGTCTAACTTTACCATGTATAAGAACCCCCTTGCAACATTTGTTGAAATGGATTCCTCGGCTCCACCCCACTTGCTAGATTCTTCAGGACTCAGGAAAGCCTAGAAATCTGAATTTCTCACCAGCTTCAGGTACTGCTGGTCCTACTGCCAAGTACCCACTCTGAGTGTCACTGTCCGACAACACAGGAGGGACTCTGCCCACCAACACTGTAGCTTGTTAGACAGTATATTTTTAACAATTTTTCATTGACAGCTGAGTAGCAATGACCCTACAGGCATTG
The DNA here is from genome assembly GCA_004027295.1 of Dolichotis patagonum. Lineage (NCBI taxonomy): Eukaryota > Metazoa > Chordata > Mammalia > Rodentia > Caviidae > Dolichotis > Dolichotis patagonum. The sequence continues at coordinate 46,656 of PVJX010006596.1, read as the reverse complement.
CATATTTCAGCTTAATTTTTTAATCCTCAACAAATTCTATTTTCTCTCCATGCTCATTATACCAACAGCTGCATTCCATCTCCCTCAACTTTTTGTCTGTAGATTTCGAGATTGCTGTCTCTGCAGACAGAGTAATCTTGTGGGCTGGGAAGTTCTCCCTTCAATGATTCATCCAGTTTCCATGACAGAGCCACAGAAAAACTCAATTGGAAAGGACATCTCTGAAGAGGAGTCAGAGATGCAGTGGCTTACCTAGGATCCCAGAGCCAGGGAGAAGTAAGGATTCCTTCACTTCATCTCCAGCAGAATATTTTAACAGGTTCCTTTTCCTCGTCATGTGAGGATGTACTAAAGGGAAAACCCATCACTATGGGTCAACCCAAGTTGCTTGCTATGTCACAATTCCTGTCTATACTCTTGCTCCTTTTTTAAGTGCTTCTCCTAGGAGTTCACTGAAAACTTTAAAAACAGTAAGCTGAGTGTGGTAGCATATGCCTATAAATCACAGCTACTCAAGAAGCTACTCAATGAACTAGGCCAGTCATAAGTTTAAGGCCAGGCTAGGCAACTTAGTGAGACTTTGTCTCAAAATAAAAAAATTTTAAAGGGCTGCAGACATGGAGCTCAATGGCAGAATGCTTGCTTAGCATGTGCTAGTACAATTTCCAGTACTTCCAAAAATAAATAAGATTAGCTAGAGGAAATTTTTCCAATAAAGAAAAAAATATTTCACTTATTTTGGATACCTTGTGATAGTACAAGTATTTTAAATGAGATAATCAATCAGCCCCTTCCCCCAGAATGGCTTATAACTGGAGAGAAGAGTGAGGCAGGCTTCTTATAGCTCCAACACCGAATGTTAAATTTGCCAAAAACTTATTTTTTAAAATACACAGCTTTGAGTACATAGATCATTAACTAAGATATTAAACACCACCGTGTATTCCACAAGCAGAATGCTGTGTATGTGCAAAACTTCTTAAATATTTAAGCAATCTTCTTCATATAATGTAAAAAGAAAAAATAAGACCCAGAGCAGTACTTTTCACTTTAATTTCTTTTGGGGGCCAGAGCAGAACATCTGAAAATGGTCAGCCTTTTGACCTTCACAGGCATCATTCCTCTCAAGAAAGGCACTCTGCCCAAGTCTAAAGGTGGAAGAGACTTGAGTCTGGTTGCGAAGTTTGCTCAAGACTGGCCTTACGGCGCCCTAGGGTTCGGGTATCTGTTCTTAAGCCCTTGCCTGACTCACACAATGCAGAAAAGCAAAATGGTGGAGGCAGGAGGGTTAACTGCATGGATCTATGCTGCTGGAATGCACAGAACCCCACATGAGACCCCAGCCGTCCTAAGGAGCACTGCTACTGTCCTTCGCCCTTTTGTACCTAGATTAGAAGGGCAAGATGAGTCCCAGGCAGGAGTCTGGCAGCATTCCCGGCCCAATCCAGTTAGCCTTTCACAGGTCACATCATATCAGAGCCTCATTATCTTTGTATGTGAAAAGGAGGTAATCCCTGCATAGCTAGAGACTAGAAGTGCTTGTGCCAGGCTGCAGTGCTGCCTCTGCTCTGGGGAAGCTTATATTTTTGAGTTTGGCCCACCTTTAGAAGAGTAGTGACAAGCACTTCTAATTCCTGGTCAGCTGGTTGGTGGTGAACACTCCCCTACACTCTGTTTAAAAGCCTATAAATATTCCAGCTTCTCTGCCAGTTTCCTCTGCTGGGTTGCTAAGGATCTCTTCTGTCTGCCACCACCTCCCATCCCCCAAGCCCAGAGGTCAGTAAATCCAGCAACTTACTGCCAGTTTAGTTGTGTGTTCTCTTTGCTGGGCCTTTGCAAGCACCACTCCCCATACTTGAAATGTTTTCTCCTCTCCTTGCTTTTCAAATTCCTCTAGGCCCAGTCTGGATTCCTCCTCTGTGAGATTTTTCTGTCCTGAAAGTTCTTTCACTTCCCTTCCTTTCTCCCCAGCACTCCATGAAGCCTTTCTCTGAGCTCCCCTGGCACTGTCAGCCACACCATAAGCCCCCAATGTGTGCTCCATTGTACCTACAGGATCTTTGTGTCTGCTCCTCTCCTAGATTGTAATCTCCAGGCCTAACTTATTTCTTCACCTTTAGCATCCAGTTTCTATGGTAGTTTAATAAACATTAAACTCTAGTTCATGTATTCTAGTAAGATAACTCTAGTAAGATAACTTGGTTATAGTATCAATGTCCTTTTCAAGTAATATTTGAATGTTGGTGCACCCCACTCTAAACAAACTAAGTGTGAAAATCAGATTTATCTAAAAGATACGTCAATGGGCTGTGCGACAAGATTCACCAGAGGACATTTTTAAATATCAAGTTACCATGTATTTAAAACAAGATTCAGCCTGATATTTATTTTTTCAAGAACTTGCCTTCAATTCAGTCCAGCAAACATTTACTGAAAACGTAATAAAAGGTATTCATACAACTCACTGCAGTTGAGGCTTTCCCTATCTACTTCCTCACACTCTCTATTCAACATAATTATAAAGCATCCTCTTCAAGAAGTCATCCAGACAAGAAAAGATCCTGCATCCCCCTAACCACCAGCCATTCTCCTCAATACTTCAGCCTCCAGCAAGGAAATGCCCCCACCAATGGAGGTCCTGGCTACCTACAGACCGCAGTACCCACACAATCACCACCGACAGTCCTCTTCTACTGAAATCTGTAGTCTTCACCTTTGACTAAAATGTTTGAAAGAGACATCACCTTTAGTTTCTTTTTTTCTGTTTCCTAAGTCCCAACTTCCCAGGGAAAGTTCCAGAGCCATCGAGTCAAATAGGCAGCCCTGAACTGAACCCTAATACTGCTACTTACCTCCTATGTAACTTCAAGTACATAATTTAGTCTGTCTAGACTAATGGAAGAGACAAGGAAGTGTGAGAAGTAAATGTATGGTGCAAAAGTGCCAGAATACCGGTTACAGAGCAGGCAAACCACCTTTCACTGCATCACACAAAATTCATCTTAAAAGCCACTCCTTTGGGCTGAGGATTTAGCTCAGTGGCATAAGCGCTTGCCTTGCAAGCCCATGGTCCTTAGTTAGATCCCCGGTACCAAAAAAAAAAAAAAAAAAAAGCCACTCCTTCTAGGAAGTCCACTGTAAGCCTCAATGGAAATGTGGTTCTTCCTTGATGTCACTTAAAAACAGAACCCTATAAAAGCAGATCAAAAATCACAAGGAGATACCATTTTACATCCTCTCAGACAGCTACAATAAAAATAAAAACAAAACCACCAACAAGAATGTAGAAAAACTGGAACCCTCAGATATTGAGTGCTGATGCAAATGTGAAATGTAAAATGATGTAGATGCTGTGAGAAAAACTAAAAAAAAAAAAGCTGAACAAAAAAACCCATATAACCTATTAGTTCCACAAATGAGTATATATCCAAAAGAATTGAAAAAAAGTACCCAAATACTTTTCCACAAATGTTCACAGCAGCACAAATTCATAATAGGTAGAAGATAGAAACAATCCAAATATCCAGCTTAGGAACACAGACAAAATGTAATGTGTACCCATTCCATTAGCTATAAAAAGGAATAAAGTTCTTGTATATACTACAAGTAGATTAACCTAAAACAATAGGGTAAGGCAAAGAAGTTAGATACAAAAAGTATTGCATGATTCCATTTATATGAAATATCCAGGCAGGCAAATCTAGATAGCAAAAAAACAGATTGGTGGTGGTTGCCAGAGACTAACAGAAAACAAAAATTGGTACAGATTCTTCTCCTTTGTGGGTGATTAAAACATTCAGAAACTATATACAAATAGTAGTTGTACCACATTGTGAATGTGCCAAATAACATTGAATTGTACACTTAATGATGATGGTGTATTATGTGATTTTAACCTCAATGTTAAAAACAAGACCTGATGAAATAAGCATTTTCATTTTTTAAGCAGAGGATACAATGCATCATTGGTAGTACAGTCATTTCTCAAATACCTGCTGGTAGCCTGCTGTGTTCCAGCCACCAAACTTGATACAGGTCCTTGTCCTCATCTCTTACATCCTAGTGGATCACTGCATCAAATAGAGGTGTGCATATATACATAAAATATGTCCATACAAATAGGTGAATCCATAGAATATGTAGTTTTCCTCTACTCAAAGTTCCATTAGTTCTTTGAGTGACTGCTACTAGACCCATGAGTTGTGTATACAAATAATGTATATTTGTATACATTAATGTACCAATACATTAATGTATTAATGTATAAGGCCATTTCCATCACAGCAAGTTATTTTTACTTTTGGTCTACTTAGTAAACTGGATTGAATTTTCATCTAAAAAGTCTAACAAAGCCACACTATGACTAAATATCTTTGTGTACTGGGTGCAAATACCAGATGTACACTCATGGCCTCACTGACCCTAGGGTTTTTGGTACATGATCACAGTACATAATGTTTATATTCATTCTGTGCAGTTGGTACTTGTACATGTCTTAATTTCTTTTTTCATTCCCTTCCCCTCCTATCTCTTAATTCCCTTGCATTTAAGAAAGATCTGTCCCCCTACTTCCTATTATCTTTTATTTTGCTCTTTATTTGTAATTTGAGCTTCACATATAAGAGAAACCATGCGACATCTGACAGTGGGTTTTATCGTCTAGAAAGGTTCTAGAGATTGAATATTTTATTCTCAAAGCTTTATAGAATTCATTGTAAAATCATGATATTCTTTTTTAAAGCATTTTCTCAACACTTTTAAAACATTTTCATCAAAATGCAGCTTCCGTAGTTGAATACAGTCATCCCCAAAGGGGAGATAGGTACCTCTTTTCCTATGTGGATGGTCCCATAAGCCTCCCTCCAGCCACAGGGTACTGACATTTCCATTATCAAAATCACCACCCGGTGTTTCTGGTGTTTTGTTTTTAAAATAGGATTATAAGGAAAGTATGAATGTTTTTCTACCTTGACTGTATTTCAAGTGATATATATATATATATACATACACACACACACACACACACACACACACACACACATACACACACAGAGAGAGAGACAGAGAGAGAACTTTCAAAGAATAGGGATACCATGAATCAGAAAATAGTTTAGAACCAGAAGAAAAGAAAATTCCTCTAGGCTAGAATATATGTAAACCTATGAGGCAAGTATAAAAAGTTTATCCAAGTGCCCTTCCCAGGGCTGGGGATTTAGCTCAGTGGCTTAAGTGCCTGCCTGGCAAGGGCAAGGTCGTGAGTTTGATCCCCAGTACCAAAAAAAAAAAAAAAACAAGTGCCCTTCCCATTATTAACTCCACAAGACTGCTTGCTTTTGGCAAATCTCTCCTGCTGTTTGATTATTTTGAATAGTATATGCTATTTTTCAGATAAACTTTAATTAAAAATATTTCAAGCATGTTAATATGTCCTTCTTAATAAACTCTCCAAAATTTACTCACTACTCACAATCAGTACTCACAATAGCCAAGATACGGTATCAATCAGAGTACATTAATGAACAAACATAAGAAAATGTGACGTACACAAAAATGGAATGTGTTATCCAGTCAAAAAAAAGAGTCCCTATCATCTGCAGCAGTATACATGAAGCTGGAGGACATTATGATAAGTGAAATAGCCCAGACAGAGACAAATACCACAGGCAGAATGTAAAAAAGTTGATCTCAGAGAACAGAAGAGTAGCTTCCAGAGGTGGGGGAAGGGAAGAGAAGATGGAGAGCTTGGTCGATGCATGTGAAGTTACAATGAGATTAGAGGAATAAGTTCTGGTGTTCTATAGTACATTAAGGTAGCTACAGATAACAAATATTGTATATTTCACAACAGCTATAAAAGGATGTTGAACATTCTCACTACCGAGAAATGATAAATATATGAGGTGACAGATATACTAAAGTCCTTGATCAAATCATCACCCCAAATATACATTATCAAACATCATACTGGAACCAGCTATGGTGATGCATGCTATAATCTAAGCTTTCAAGAGGATAGCAAGTTCAAAGCCAGACTAAGCTATATAGTGAGATCCTGTCTCCAAAAAACAAAAATAAAACCTGTACCCTAAAATATGTACAACTGTGTGTCAATTAAAAACAAGCAAAAAAAAAGTCTCCAAAATAAATAAATAAAGAACTAGATAATCTTAATAATTTTGCCATCCTGGCTGGGGCTGGAGGTAAGGCTATGGGACCTGCAAATATCAGTGAAGGGATGGAATTCAGTCTTAAAATTAAGGACCAGAGGGGAGCAGCTGAATCACTGGAAACTAAACTCACAGGACCCCTTACACACCCCCACCTGGCCACTCCCCAACATCTCTAGGCTGAGGTATGGGGGGGGGGTCTGCCACAGGTGGTAACCCTGATGAATTTTCTGTAGCAAGCTAGAACTGGCATAAGCACCAGTGACTCCCAGCCATGTAGTGGCTTAGGTGGGGCACAAAACCACCTTTATGGCTTCCCTTCTCAAAAGGTACTGTGCCATACATCTTCCTAAATATTAAAGACAGAAACCCTAGATTTTAAAAGGCTGTGTCAAGTGGAGACATCTAGTGTTTACTTTCATTAGGAAATAGTTATATGTAGCACATAGGAACTACCCTAGAGCTTTTAAAATACTAGGTTATTTAATTTTCAAAATAACCCTTTGATCATTCAGCAATTCCACTTTTAGGTACATGCCAGATGGACTTGTAAGCAGATATTCAAACAGATAATAGCACACAAATGTTCATAGATAGCATCAATAATTCACAACAGCCAGAAGATAGAAACAGTCCAAGTGTCCACTGACAGGTGAATGGATATATACATAATCCATCCATACAGTGGAATATTATTCAACTTTAAAAAGAAGGAAATTCTGACACATGCTAACAAATGGATAAACACTGAGAATGTTATGCTACAAGAGATAAACTAAACATAGGGACAAATATAGTGGTACTTTGATCCACGAATTTAATTCATTCCATGATTCTGTGGCCGTCTTTCATGTGGCCGTCTTTCCCAGATGGTCATAATCATGTATAATTGCCTAATATAGAGTTTTCACACAAAAAAATTTGCCAAATGCTTCTGTTTGCAAACCAAATTATTCACAAACAAAAGCATGAGCTGAGGTACCACTGTACTCTACAGTTGCACTTCTCCAAGGGACCTAGAATAGGCAACTTCATAGAGACAAAAAGTAGGACGGTGACTGTTAGCAGTTGGGAGAGGAAGATATGAGGAGTGTTTCATGGGAACAAAATCTCATTTTGGGGAGATGAAAACATTCTGGAGGTGAATGATTATATGACAAAAAGAATGCATTTAGTGCCACTGAAATGGTTACCTAAAAACAGGTAAATAGTGGTTAAAAATGTAAATTTTGTTATATATCTTTCACAGTTAAAACTGCATAAAGATTAAAATAGACAGCTTTATATTCTACCATAGTAAAATAAAAAACCTTCTGAGATAGGCCCTTATCATGATGTTCTTTTTCCAGGTACGAGCTCTTTGGCCAGACTAGGTAGCACCCTAGACACCAGGGATACAGTGATAAACATAATGGCCTCTGCACTGTCCTGACAAGGCCTGCATTCCACTAATGAGACCCACATCAACCATCTTCTAATCACCAGTGAGGCACAAGCCACAAAAGTAAGTGAGAAGCAGAGGTAAAGACAGATTTTCAGGGCGAAGATGCCAGGTAGGAGCAGAGCCTCAAGTTGTCTGTACCAAATCCAACTGTCACTCTGGTAAGCAAAGACCGTGACAAGTCAAGAGACCACACATTCCTGCTTTCAGTTCCTATATGGTTCAGCAGATTCCCCAGGGGACAACAGTCATGCATGAATCATCTCCAGGACCTGCTTGAATGGACCTCTGCACAGCAACTCAGCTATCCCAGCCTCCAGCACATTTTCTCACCATCCTTCAGCACACTGTAGCAGCGAGGACTGCACTGCAGAATGGCTCAAGCTTCCTGGGTTTGAATCCCAGTCCTACTATTCTTTGGCTTTGTAACCTTGAGCAAGTTATTCAATTTCTCTGGACTTCATCTCAAAAATGAGAAAATATATACAACAGAGGGTTATAAAATTAAGTAATGTGACATTTGGAAAATGTTTTTAGAATAGTTCTTGCCCTATAAAGTTAGCTGTTATCATCACCATCATCTTATTCCATTCTCATGAGATCTACAATGCTAGTGGGTAAGGACCAACTGTCTCTATTTAACACAGGAATTTCAGGCAGAGAAGACAAGTTGCTTGAGGTTATATGGCTTCTTAGAGTTTGCTGCTCTCCCCATCATACCAGGGGACCTACAATAATCTAGAGGTATTTGATGAAAATTTCAAGCATCTCAATATTTGGACACCTAAAACATATCACATAATAGCTACTACATTTCTTGGTAGCTATGTAGGAAGTGAGATCTCCGGTTCCAGTCCATAATTTTAGTCTATAACCTCAGCAGTGAAATTCAGCAGCCTTCACTTCATCCATTGTGAAATAAGACTAAGAGTCCATATTTTATTTATTACCTACTACAGACCTCGCAACTCTCGTGTGGAAGGCAAAGCAGTAAAACTCATGATATCTGCCCTTGAAACCTGCAGGGAAGGCAAGTAGCACTCAGACAAAGTAATTAAACAGAGGAGGGATGGGTACCACTAAAGTTGAGCTCTTGTAGAGCCAACAAGAATAAAAGGAACCCAGTTAAGTTGACTCAAGTGTGAAGTGGTGCAATCAAGGAAAACTCTAAAGCAAGTGGTGGGGCTTTAAAGGGTGTCTTCTGTTACTGTCAGTTTCATGCCTCAACTTGATGGGACTAAGGATACCCACAGAATTGGCCAAACATTATTCTGGGTGTATCTAGGAAAGTTTCCAGATGAAATTAACATCTGAATTGTTAGACTGGGTACAAAGGATTGCCAACCCTAATGTGACTGGGTCTCATCCAATCAGTTGAAGACCTGAATAGTACAAGATGACCGGTCTACCTGACTGAGCTGGGACATGGGTTTTTTCCTGCCTTCAGAATCAAACAGAAATACTGGCTCTTCCTGAGATTTGGGTCTGTTGGCATTTGGAATTTATCCCACTATCTATCCTGGTTCTCAGGTCTTCAGATGCAGACTGGAACACTATCATCAGCTCTCCTAGGTCTCCAGCTTGCCAACTGTTCATCTTGGACCCTATGAGCCTCCATAATCCTATAATAAGACTCCATATTTCATATATGTATACACTCATATATGTATCTATACAGACAATTCCTGATGTAAGGCAGGAATTAATGATTTTTGACTTTGACAGCATACTGCCATTCAATCAATTTCCTTTTGTCAAGACAGTAAGTTACATGGAATATTCAACATTATAAAATAGGTTTGTTAGATGATTTTGCTCAATTGTAGGCTAATATAAATGTTCTGAGCACAGTTAAGGTAGGTCAGGTGTATTAACAGGATTTTCAAGTTACCAACCCCAGGACCTAACTCCATCACAGTCAAGGAACATCTGTATAAATAGACATTTCCTATTGGTTTCCTTCCTCTAGATGAACCCTGACCAATATACCACTATCAGGTTGGCAGACAGGAAAGGGGAAGAAAATTCTCAAGAGTATAAGAAACTGCATGCAAAGGTGAAAGAAGATGGAAGCAAATGAGTGAAGTAGAAGCCCTGAGAAAATGGCTTTGAAGGGAAGAGGGGACAAAAGGCAATGAGGACAGTGAAGCAGAATAGGGTATTTGAGGACAACTGATTGATTTGAAGGTGAGTCTCTATGCAAGCAGGCATATAGGATGTGAACCACACAAAAAATTTTAAGAAAAGCAATCCTCCATGCATGAGAGTAGAAAAGGCTGAAGCCTCGGAGGTCATCTGGGTGGCCACCACATCTGCTAGCCAGGAAGCAGGTGTGGCTAGGTGGCAGGAGATCCTTGCCTTTGCAAACAGACTCTCATACCTCTTTGACCTATTCAACAACTTGGGGACCAGCTACATACCCTGCCAAGGTACAAATATAAAGGCCAAACAGGCCAGGAGAAGACCAGCTATCTGCACCTAAGATCTAAGATCACTCACATTTTCCAAGTCTGTCACTTTATCCCCCTGGACTTCAGGTTATCTTTCCAAGAAATGGAGTGCCATCCTGCTTACCTCACAGAAGGAATGTAAGGATGAAATGTGAAAGAACATCAAAGGAGGCAGGGACTCAGAAAAAAAAAATGGGCACCAGTAAAAAACACCCTGGTATGAAGACACTTCCAAGTACCCAATCACCCAACCATGCTGTAACCCTACGGAAAAACAAACATTTTGTGGATGAGATCTGCAGAGATTCATGCTTATGGAAACACTCCTGAGCCTTGTTCAAGTCACGAAACAACAATCTGCCAAATTTTGGCAATGACTCGCTCCTGGGTGCTTTTACCTTCCACACTAACATGTAGTTTTTGCAGCTAGAATATGATGAGGTGGCCTGGTTAAAGTGAGAGGAAACACCCAGGCCTTGCTCCACAAAGGTGGAGATGGGAATGATGAATGCAGATCAGTGGATGAGAGGAAAGGCCGAGTCAGAGCAGGACTCTGGAGATGGCAAGGCCCTCCCAGTCTGATGATTCCTGGAACTAGTAGGTGAAATCTTACAGTGCTTATACACAGCAGCACATTGACCTACCATAAGCTCTAATGGACAAGAGTCCAGCCCCTATTAATTTTTTCATGAATGATCAAGGTAACTAAGACTCTATAAATGTTCCATGTCTGAATAGGAAAAGAAATGAGATAAATTTAGATAAAACATAAAACATGACTTACTAGAGCTCTTGTATTATGGTTTAAATATGAAGTACACTAAGGACTTAATCAGAGATGGACCCTAGAGAGGTGATTGTATTACAAGGGCACTAACCTCTTCAATGAACAGATCTATTGATAAGCTTATAGCAGAATGGGCTATTAGGATACAGGGCTCAGTTGGAGGAAGTAGATCATTAGGAGTATGCCTTTGAGGGGTGTATCTTGTCCCCTCTTCCTCTTCCTCTGTGTGGCCCTCTTACCCTGCTTCCTGATTGCCATAATGTAAGCAGCTTTCCTCTGCCACACTCTGACACCAGGTTTCTGCCTTGCCATAGGCCTATGAAAGCAATCGAGCTGGCCAATCACAGACTAAATTAGTGAAACCATGGGCTAAAATAAATGCTTCCTCCTTTAAACTACGTTTCCAAAGTACTGCGTCACAGTAAGAAACAGCTGATCAAAACAGGTTTTCCTACCTCTACTAAAGGGAAAGAAAGCAAATGATCAAGGAACAGGTCAATATCAGAGACATGGTAAGAACAGTTGTACTTAGAAGCTTTCCCCCATGCCAGCCCTGTTTCTGAGTACCTTTCATTTACAGTATTAACTCCTTTAATTCTCATTTAATCCTGTGAGATATCATCTCCATTTTGTAGATGAGGAAACTGAAGCACAAAAAGATGAACTAAGTTGCCCTAGGTCCCTAATGAATACCGTATCTAGAATTTCAACCCGGCCAAGTGTCACGATTCCAAAATATGGGCCCTTCAGGTAATGCCCAAATTCACATGTTCTCTGCCTTGCTTTGCTGAATCAGATGCTGGGGATAACAGCACAGGAGCCCCACTCAATAAAAAAGGTCCAGAAAGGCGCTTTATGGGCTGCCTAACTTTTCTAAAAATGAACATGATATGTTTCAGTAGTCAGAAAAACAAAAACTGACTTTTTTCACCCTAAACCTAACCCTAACTATAACCTCTCACACCCTTCCCAGGTAACCCTAGGAGATGGGCAGGACTGAGCTCTCTACCCAACCTGAGCACTCAGCATGTCCAGCACAAGCCATGTGAAATTAGCTCCTCAAAACAGAAACGCCAGTGCAAACACAGCAAGGCTGAGCACCAGGCAGGCTGCCAAGAGGCTCCACTGGAATCAGCTGTCAGCTACCTAGTGATCCGATTAAGAAATGTTGGTTAAAACTGGGGATACAATTAAAAATACATCAGCAAAAAAAAAAAAAAAACCTTCTTTTAAGAATTTGTTCAACAAAGCAAAAAGTTCTAGCGATGAGCCTGCAGAAGGCACTTAGACGTCAATAACTAAAAGTCTTCCTGGATGAGGGGAACTTCCTACCTGCCCTGTGGATGAGACAAATGTGCTCTGAAAAGTGCACATACAGTGGTTCTATGTAGCCCAAGCTTCTTCCCCAACTCTCTTTGGCGTTTTGAGAGAGGGTCTTGCCACCTAGCTCACACTGGCTTGCAACTAAGTAGCACATGCTGACCTTGAACTCACAATTCTCCTGGCTCAGTCTCCTGAGTGCTGAGGTTACAGGCATAATCAGCATTGTTGTGGCTCTATGGAAGGTTTTCCTGGCCACTGGCAAAGCTCCTTCGATAAAAGCACAAGCACCTGAGTGCTTCCTTAGCGGAACTGTTAGACACTGATGCACTCAATGAATTTATTGTTTAGTCATGAACACTTTGGAAGGTTTCTCCACCTACCCCACTGCAGACCTAAATTCACAGAATACTGGTGAAAATACTGAGACAGTTAGTGGTATGGATGAACCAACAAAATCATCTACACAGGATGCCACCAAACCTCCTCTGGTCATTTCTGTCTGCTCAGCTTTACAAGACTAGCTTTACCAAGTTGCCATGAGGTGCTCTGCCACATTTCAGGAATCCTCGATGAACTGCCTCTATGAGGGCTGAAGTCAGTTCCCTTTAGTCCTTAGAACCCTAACCGGACTCCACTGCTGGAGCCACCTACTTGTGGTGATTCTGTAGCCTTTTCTCTGCTGCCTTGCAACTCTAAGCATCATAGATCCCAAGAAAAGCAGTTACATGGGAGGAAGAATGCTGGCAAAATGCCTATTATGTTCCAGCTATACAATATAGACAAGCTTCTTCCTCCAACCTGCAATTCTATGACTGCTGAACAAGATCATATTCTCTCCCTGGTACCAAAAAAAAAAAAATCACATTCTCAAGTCACACAGATTTTTGTGAGAATCAAATGAGACAACATATGTCATGGCACTTTAAAAATTAAAACCCTATACTGGCTCATAGTAGTCATTAACTGCATGGAATTCTAAAATGGAATGCATAAAAACAATCCTGAAAAGAAATCTTAATCCTAAAACTATTTAATAAAACTCAAACTATAGATTTCCAATCCCTTTCCTTAATTTCCAAGACTTAGCTACAGGGAGAGAATTCCATTCCATTCAAGCACAATGTGTACCCTGACTCTTTAGGACTCTACCACAAACAGCCCAGTCCTTATCACCAAACCACATCCAAAACAGGATTCAGTGGAAATATAGATGCCAAAGCCCCTCCCCACCTGCCAGCTATAAATGCTCACTGAGCAACCTCCTTTCTGACACTGGCCCCAAACATTTAAATAATAGCATGACACTTGGCATAGTGCTTTGTACCTCCTTGAGTTAAATTATCATAATTGTTATTATTCTTTGACAGTGAGGTAGGCAGAATGGTGCTTTAAAAGCATTTATAGTTTAAAAACCAATGGGACAACAGCCATTTGAAAGCATTTAGCTGGATACTGAAATCAGTGCAAAAGCTCATTTGTCACCACGACAGGAAGTGATAATGTGACATTTCACAAGTTTCAAAACAGCAGGGGAAAACCACCTCCCCTCTATTATTTGAGTAATGCTGGACTTCCAAGTACACACTGCATGAACTATGAATCACTCTAATTATTCAGCAGGCTCAACACCAACCCAACCATGGTCCACAATCAAATCTGTGCCTGAACGTCTTATGAAAAGAACACTTCTAATTTCTGCACCCGCAGCTCCCCCTTCATGAACACTATTTTTCCCAAGCAATAATAATTTGCAGAATTCTTTATTGAAAAGGGCCTCTGCTCTTCCACAATGGGTACTGGCAAAACATGTAACATTTCCTATTCTCTTCTCCTTTTCCAAGTGTGCTGCTTCCTTTTCCCTAATTTAACAAAAAATCAAGGACAGAATGCAAGCATTTTGCTCCAAACCATCATATCTATTCTTTGCTTTGCAACACAGGTCACTGTGGTCCTTCACAGATTCTCCAGTAATTTAAAAACAGGATAGCATAATATGCCCTGGGGAGAAAAACTGTTTACATCAGGGCCTCAAATTCTGGATCATCTGGTTCCTAGCTGTGTGATCTTCAAGTCACTAAACCTCTCTGGGATTCACTTTTCACTTACGTAAAATAAAACAGAAACATCCATTCTTCAGAATTTTAAACAAATGAATATGAAATTAACAGCCGTGTCATGCACTATAATATGATTCACATCACAATGGTTCAATGTCAACTAAAAATGCTAATGATATTGGCACTAAATCTATGGTTAGGCAACAGCAGTCTCCAATAAGCCATGGAAAGAAATGAGCACTAGCACTCATTTCACTGTGCCCATTCTCTCTGCCATGTTCCTCTCCTCTCTACTGTCTCTCTGCTTGGGAACTAGGGTTGCCTACTAAGAATTGGTCCAAGAATAGATTACAGTAGTTTCCACAAATGGAAAGAGGAAGGCACACTGGATGAAACACCAACATTTGCAGGCAATTAAGTGGCAGCATGAAATTTACAACCTCAGCTGAAACTTGGAAGACAGGTAAATCCTGTAAGTGAACCTTTTTTAATCCTTTGCAATCATTTCACACCACTGCCCTTCACTTCTTTCTCACTGCAACCTGGTTACAGACAGCTGAAACCACTGAGATGTTTTTGAAAGCATTCTTAGATCAGTGGGAGGAAAATATTTTCTATTGATTTATACAGACCCAAATTCTTATTTCTTGATAAGCCTAGAAGATGATTCTCTAAAACCAGTTTGTGCTGAAGTCCGAATTCATCCAGGATTTATTTCCTTTCCATTAATCCAAAATATCAGCAAGGACAAGAAAATCTCAAGTTACTCCTTATCCATTTCCCCATGAAAAACACTTCATCATGGATCATCCTGCATGGGAAAGCAAAGTTCATCAGTTTGGACAGAAGCTCTCTTCCTTCTTTGTTCTCTGTTTTCTCTATCTGGTACTTGCTTCAAAAACTGGAAAAGGTGAAAAATAAGCACATAGAAAATACTGAAGCCCAAGATCAGAGAAGGGAGTTAAGAAGGATGAGTAGTGCCTCAGATGAAACAATCTTCATTCTCTTCTACAGAATTGAAGGAACTTACACTAGAAACAGTAATTGCCCTCAGGTATCCTGAAGAAGCCACTGAAAACAAATGTGCCAGTAGCCTGCTGTGACATCCTGAGAGAAAAGAAAGCCCCTATTCATGCTCTGCAATTTTCATCTTTTGCCTCTTTAGAACTTTAAATGCCACCTATAAAATATAAGAAAAAAAAGATTCCTTTAATAGATTTAACTTAAAAAATAACTTCAAAGACTGAGACAGTTCCTAAGATCCTGTTCAAGACTAAAACCAGATGATAACTGAAAAATAGTCCTCCCTGCACATCTCACACTAGGCCTGACCCACACTCTTCACCATTCAGGGTTCACCCAGTTAATACCCAAGGTTGGTGCTTCTGGGAGCTGGAAGTCTAAGGAACACACACCTAATGTAGTGATACCTGGGTTTTCAGCCTGATACAGTTACACAGACACAGTACTCGGTTTCAGTGAATATCTCGATTTATGTGAGCACATTTCTCAAGCTACATGTACTTCTAAATAAGCATTTCTTAACATATTTTCTACTACCTAAAGAATATGTTGAAGTTCCCTTCAAACATTGCCCTGGTAACAAAGGTTTGGGAAGCGTTAGATTAGGCAGCAGGGGAAGGAAAGCAGCAGTTCTCAGGCATTGTTCGAAAAGGCAGAGTAAAAAAAAACATGAAACAAAACAAACAAAAAAGTAAAACAAGAGTACAGAGATGGAAAGCAGTAGAATCTCAGGTGAAGACTGTGTGCTGTCGACATCAAAGGCATCCCCAAGGACAAAGGTAGCTACAAAAACTGCACAGTAATAGAAGGTGACTCATTCAGCTGTTCAGAATCTAGATACGTCACCTGAGGAACACGGAAATCACTCCCCACAACTGCTCCTGGGGTGGATACTACACTGATTACTCAGATCACAATTCAGGACTTTATGAGAATCACCTGTGAAATATAGCCAAAACAAAGAGCCAGGCCCCTCCTAACCTCCAAGAGGCCAGATCTCTATGCGCATTAATAGCTTTCGAGGTGACACTAACATTTGAGAACCACCACCGCGTGGCCACTAAATTAAAAAAAAAAAACTCTTCAAACAACAAAAGGGAATAGTCTTCAAGATATGTGAGAACGAAGAAAGTGCAGAATGAAGTGATTAGCAAAGTACCTTATGTACAAGAAAAGGCAGACAAAATTAAAGAAATTTTCTGAAAGAGCAAACAGATAAAGATATAGAATATCTCATAAACCTACTCACAAGAAACAAGTCATACTGGTTGCTTCTGAGAAAACTGCCTAAATGGAGACACAGGTAAGAACAATCACTACATGCTTTTCATCTCTTGAATTCTGAAATACAAATACATTGATAAATTTTTGCTTAAATTTTAAAATGTAGATGGGGTGACATAAAAGGGAGCTTTAAAAAAGTAATTCATGGATAAAATAGCCTTGCTTCAAGATTTTTCAATAACTGTGACACAGAAATGCCCTTTACTTTAGGCAGGGGTGTTTCTCGGACTATTGCTTGGGTTCTAGATGTGAAAGAACCATGGGAGGGGGCCAGTCATGAGGGACAGCTGATGACACCTAAAGTGTCTTCCAAGTCAACTGCCAACTCTTTGGGAAAAAACACTATTCCTAAACCACTAATATATCACCCATGCCTGGAGCCTGTTGCAGCTTACTCAGAGACCTGTCTTTGCATGAGATAAAGCAACCATTTAAAAACAGGCCCTAAGCTCTGGAGTTAGGTTCCTAGAAACTATAGCAAAAGCTTGGAATTGCTCTGACTGCAATATACAGGTTCTTCCCACAGTTTCCACAAATGGCACACATTTGTCATCGTTGAAAGCTCTAAGAGCTTCACCATCACTGCTCTGACCCCTGCTCTTCCTCTTTAAGACCACATGTCAAGCCACAGAAGCCTTTATTCCTCCTGATCCCAGTGTCAATAAAATTCAAAGCTTAAGACTTTGGATTCTGCCTTATATTCCTGACATCATCTCCCATCCTTTCATTTCCTGTATTCTTTGCAGAAAAAGAAATACAGGCATATTTCCTTCCACTGTCAACTCTCTCCTCCCTTCAAAAAGCCTGTCTTGAGATTTGTTAAGGCACACTTTGACAGTTGAGTCTAGTAGTATTACCCCTGTAACAACTTGTTACAGGGGTAATAGCAGAACCTCCAAATACGATGTGAGGGGAAAGTGTAACTCCCAACTATTAGATGTCTCATACACTGTGTTCAAGTTCTCTAAAAATCAAAGAAAGAATCCTAGGAACAGTGGAGGTTAACAGTAGGGAGAGATTTATTGAGAGAAAGCTCCTGAAACAGGAGAGGTTATTGAGAGAAAGCTCCTGAAACAGGAGAGGTTCCAAAGAGGTAGCCCAAGGACCCCACTTTACAGGAAAATTTTATGAAGCAATATCCATCCAGTGTGGGTACAACATGGCTTACAGCTATGACTAATTAATAAGGATACAATATAGTCATTAGGTAATAGTGATCCAATGGGGAAACAAGTCACGTAACAAGGGTGCACGGAAAGAACAAAGACTTTTTCCAGGAAATGATGGATCTAGAGGTCTTGGTCACCCGCTGGGTGACTGATGTCTATCTAGGCTTCATTAGACCTGGTATTTATACTCTGAGGAAGTATACTGGCCTGGTCATCTCATCTTTATCTTGAGCCCTGGTCTCCAAAAGATCTGTCTCCGGCCACAGTTGAGGTGTATTTCACCTTTGTCCTGGCTCTCTCAAGGGCCCAGCCATATCTGGCTGCCTATAGTGTTTCTGCCTAGCTTAGCTGTCTATAATAACCTTACAAAATTTAAGGAAAGCTAAAAGACATCAATAGTATAAAGATGAACAGGAAATGGAGAGTCTAATAATACCATTAAGTTATCACATCTCTTTGCCAAAATTAAAAATCCATCTTACAGTTTGTATCATTGCCACATATTTATACACACTTTTTGCTGAACAGACAGGAATCCATTAAAGGAACAAAGATTACAATAATGTTCCAAAGCCACCTCCCTGAGCTGACAGGGTTAAAAAGTGTTGTTTTTTTTAATACATCATTCCCAGATAGTAAAAAGTATATGTATTTGAAATACTATTTTGATATTTTCTATTTTTTTTTCTTATACACCCATACCCTCTAAAAATGATTCCTTGAACACTACTACCAGGCTTAATATTGTAGAAGTGTATTTTAAACCATCTGGATTGTTAGACTATTAGAAACTGCCATGGGGTGACCTGGATAACTTATCCAGGGACCTTGAAGAAAAGGCTACAGGGCACTAGGTGCCAAAGACATACAATGGGCCCTCAAGCTGTGTTTATAGCAGTCTAAAAGTTTTACAGTATGTTACAATTTTCAGTGCTTTTTGGGTCTTCTCTTTTCACACACACAAAATCTCATGAGACAAAATGTTATTTCATTTGACAGGCTAAAGAAAAATCAAGAGGGAAAGAACTTACCAATGATCATACAGTTTGAATGCAGAAGATCCTCCAACTACACATCACAGCCTTTTCCCACAGTATCACAAGTTCTTGTGGACAAGACTTTGGAGTTCTATGCCCTCACACCGTCAGCTAATTCAGGGCTTCACGAGGGTGAAACCATTAACTCAGGTGATGTGAAATAAGCAAGGCAAAGTAGAAGCAACAACAGGCCCTACAGTCTCAGATCTCTGGGTTCAAATCCCAACCCTGTGACTCTATAGAAAAGAAATATCATTTCAGACCTCTCTAATATAACTTATGAGTGAATCCCCTACCTTAGAGGGGTACAGCAAAGATGAATGGAAGGCAAGTTCCTAGTATACTGTGCGGCTCACAAGTGTTCAGTAAGTTACTACTAGTTCCATAAAGCATTCCCTCACTACACAACTCTACCATGATTTCTTCATCTTCAGTTGCCAAAACACTGATGAGTCCTTGTATATTATAGTAACTGGCATCAAGAGATTGTTTTCCAAAATAGTTTTTCTTGTTTTTTGTAATGGGGATCGAACTCATGACCTTGTGCTTGCCCCAAAATAGATTTACAAATCCACTTTGGCATTGAAAGAGGATGGCTAATACTTTACATCACTCATAGACTCTTACAAGATGCCATTGACAGCAAGAGTTCTAATATCTCAGAATGAGGTAGCTTAAGGGAAAACAAGTTTCAAAACAAGGAGGCATGTTAGAAATTTCTTTCACATTCTATCAAAAGGTACAGCAGGTACACATACCACGGATGTGCCCTAGGATTCTTAGTTCTATCTACCATAAGGTAACATCTACACTCCACTAATATTTCTAATAAACATCTTTTATGTCCTGGTGTATGACAGCACTGTGTAACATTCCTAGGACACAGGACCCTCCTTGAGGGAAGCTTTCATGTAATAAAAATACAGCAACTAAAATTTTCCACAATTTGAGAGGGAATGCAGACAAGGTCCTGTTCTGCCAATTTGTAACTGGGCTATTTCCTCAGCTGGATATGAAGAAATTGGACAGATTATCTTCAGTATCTACTGCAGCTTTATCTTTAGTCCTGTAATAAACTGTTGCTGGAGACATGTGTTTAAAACATATGTATTTCTAAATGTCATTTAGTAAAATATATTTTGACATTGACACAGAATGACTGCCACTTCAATTCCCATGACGCAGAGATTTCAGTGTTCAACATTCCTTTCTGCTGGGCTGGGCGCACCAAGGGGGACGCTGTTTTGAGCAGAACAGAAAATGGACTAAAGAGTGGCAGTGCAGCAGAAAGCAAAACTAAAGAAAGGCACAAGAATAGAATGTTAAACTGCTCCTGGTTTCCTTTTGAAGACCAAAAAATAAAATAAAAAATTTTAAAAAGGTCCAGCCCATCTCATTATATTCTAAAAAGAATTTCAAGGGAAACCACACTGGAGCATTGATGAAGGGTTTTCCCTTCTTCTGTGACCCTTAAGACTTTAAGAAAAAATAAAATTGTGCTCAGTAACCTATCTGATATGTTCTTCTAAAATAACAAGAAGTTCGTTGGTGCTAATTAGTTATGCCTTTCGGTGTCCACATAAGGAACCTATTCCCCCATTCTCAGAGGATACCAAGGGAAAGGTCCTGTGTATTTCATTCAGTTTAGCCCAGAGCCCAGTCGTTCTCCCCAAGAGGTGTGAGCATGAAAAAGCCTGGGATGGTAATTCTCCAGTGAGGCCCAGATCCACAGGCATGAATGAGGGTCAACATCCAACCTTACTTCCATTTTCCTAGAACCTCATTCCTAACAATGAACAATCTACATTAATGCACACTGATAAATTCCTGTGTTAACTTTCCCCAAATCCTATATATAATATTAAAATAATCAGTAATTTAAGGAGACCAGACTACAGGAAATATTTAGGTTCACAGGCATTTGGAAAGCCCATAGACTTAAATATTCCCATTTTAAAAAATTCTATTAGTATGTTTGTAGTACACAATGGTTATATTCTTTATGAGGAATTTGTACATGTATAGAACATAGCTTAAATTCGATTTTTTAGCCCTTTCCCCTTCCCTCCATCTCTTAGTCCCCTTCTCTTTTGAAAAAGAGTTTTTTCCCTGTTTTCTATCATCTATCTTTTATTTTTCTCTTTATTTATGCTTTGAGTTTCTCATGTAAGAGAAACCATTCAATATTTAAGCTTATGTGTCTGATTTATTTCACTTGATATTATGGTCTCAAGGTACATCCTTCTAATTCTTTGTTCTTTTCTTCAGGAGAAAGTATGAGTTCCAGGGTAGAGCTGCACTGGCTGACTGATGTAGAGTGCAATCCCCAGGCCCACCTTTGCAACGTTGCATTAGGGTTAAGTGGAGCCAGAAAAAAATATCCTTTGGTTTTAGACCTGGCATATTAGACTTTTCCCCTAAGTCCCCCAAATGTGGCACATGGCCATCAAACTGTTTTCCAACTTTTCTTTTGTTCCACAAATAAAGAAATTTTAAATCACTCTTAAGAGTCTTGGCTTTTGAGTTTCTAATATTTTTAGAATCCGCCCTCTTCATCAGCATGATTTAGAAACCATCAAAGGCACAGGCTGTCAGTGGAAAAGATGGAAGTGAGTGAAAAAGGTTCCTGGGGAAAAGTGGGACTTGGGACCCCCTTTCCCTGAGGACAGTGCTTGCCTTTCCCCAAGCCACACTACCTGACAAATAATTCTTACTAGTACCACCAGGGACAGGAGCCACGGATTTAAGTGGGATCTTTGCTCTGCTCATCTATTCAGCTATTCCTTACCCTATTTTCTGAGATGCACCCCACCAGCTCTGAAAAAAGCAGGAGAGCCACTGGTTCCCCTCACCTTACCACCAGCTGGAGCCAGCCTCCTTACAGTGCCTTACACTATCAACATTAATAAACCCACAAATGCACATTAAACTAAATCTATTAACAACATGCTTATTAAGAAACACCACAGCTGATGGTAGTAAATTCCACAGCTTCTCTTCAGAAATGTCTAACTTCCTAAAAAAGTGACATCCAGTGGATTATGAGCTGAAACAATTTTACATTTATATTATTGCTATTTGGCATAGTCAGATCATTCTATAAAATTCACTAAAACTGAAAGTCTCAAAAGTTCATAAGTGGTTCTGGATACAGCATTTAAGAGATTTTATATTGCTTCTATCTTCCTTAGTCATTATTTTGAGAAAATGAAAAACTTTTTTTGCCTGTTATTTGTAAAATGCTTAAAGAAAGAAACTCATGCTATTTTTTTAAACAAAAAGGTAGCAATCCTTTTCAAAAGTGGAGCTAAGTGTGTGAACAGGAAGAAGTGACATCCCAGAGCACAGCAATTTTTGACTAACACAAGAAGAAAATCCACAAGTTACTGGGAATGTTGAATAATACACAAGAAAACTATTTCTCCTGTAGACCTGGTGGTCCCACAGTCAAACAACAACAGTTGTGTTTACTCTCACACTTACCATAGAAAAAATTCTGCAAGCCCACCAAATACCAAGTCCTTTGTGCTATTTGCAATCAAAGAAGCAACATCTGGCAAAGCAATGGAAATGGGCTCTTTCCATCCAGCAGAGAAGCAGGATGAAGATCTAATGAGTTCTAAACTAGACTTGAAGCTTAAGAAGTTGAAAACACAGCCAACTGTCTGCTTAACAGTAACAATCTATACAACTCACCCTCACTCTGACCCTAGCTACAAGTTTAGAGGTCTTCAATTATTCACTAGAAAGACTCACAGACTTTACTAAAACCGATTATACTCATGCCAACTTAACTTCAAAAGATTAAGATCTAAAGGAAGAAATTCAACAAAACAGACATAGGTCTCAGTCCAGGAAAAGTATGAGATGTGTTACCTTCCTGCCAGTGTGTAATGATGTGCATAGAACATAGCCAACCAGGGAAGCTCAACTGAGCCTGTGTCCATAGTTTTTATTTGGGCTTCATTATGTGTGTCGCTAGATACCCACATGAACCACATGACCTCAGTCTTCTTCCCTTCCTTAGGCATGAGCCACTAGGCCTCATATATCACAGAGCAAACCATCCTATTCCTGTCTCATCCCCTGACCAAAACTCCTATATATTACAATTTTGACCTTACTAGTATGACCACATCCCTCCCTATGGTGTGACCATCTCCTATCCTAATTCATATTTTCCTTTCTTATATTCTAGCCCCAACGAAATCACGTTAGTCCACAACAAACCAGGTCCTTCTGTGGGCAACACTAAATCCCTTAATACAAGGGAGCAAATGAGTGCACTGCATAAAATCAGACACCCCTCAACATAGAGCCAAGCAATGAAGTCAGCCACAGCCTGCTGGAGTGGAAGCCCTTCTCACCTGTGCATTGCCTACCATAATTTTTTCAGAAATTTACCCAGGCAATGAGTTAGAAGTTTAAGAAAAGCTGCTGGGCATGGTGCTGTGTGCCTAAAATCCCAGCTACTCAGAACGTTGAGGGAGGGGGATGGTGATTCAAGGCTAACTTTGGCAATATAGCAAAAGACTGACTCAAAACATAAGTCCACATATAATTTCTTAAACAATGAAAAAATAGTTTTTCCATGGGAATTCTAT
The DNA here is from genome assembly GCA_004027295.1 of Dolichotis patagonum. NCBI lineage: Eukaryota > Metazoa > Chordata > Mammalia > Rodentia > Caviidae > Dolichotis > Dolichotis patagonum. The sequence continues at coordinate 23,314 of PVJX010006596.1, read as the reverse complement.
TATTGCTTCCAGGACCAATAGAACCTGACTTTGCTCAGATTCCACCAGCTTCTTTTTGAAAGTTAATCCAGAAGCCTCCCAGCTGAATGCATCCATCAGGATATATTAGGTTCTACAGTGGTCACAAACCACCCAAAATTCCACAGGCATATAAAAAAACATTTGCTTTGTTCTTCTGCTCCACATTCACTGTGGGTTGGATTAAGGTTCTGCTCTCCATCAGTTTCATCCCAGAATTCAGGCTGATGGAGCACCTCAACCTAGAGAACCCCAACCTAGAGCCTGGCAAAATATGTGCAATCAGAAATGTTACAGAAGGCTTCCATTCACATTTCCTTGACTTACCAAAATCCCACGGTCATACCCAAGTTCAACAGGGAGGAAATGCAGTCCTACCATGTGATCAGAAGGAGAAAGAAAACCAGATAGTAATGAGTAGCCAAACAACTGCAACATCTGTTTCCCAACCAAAGTAGGACACTGTGATGACTGTGATGAAGTGATCACTTCACTGTGATGAAGGCTAAAAGGGACCTGATTAGAAATTTGGGAGTTTATGTCACTCAAAAAAGATGACATACTGGAAATGTTTTCCATCTGAGTTCAAAGAGTTCAATGTGGAATAACTGAGACTTAAATGTTTCCATTTACCCGACTGTCTTGCTTTACAGTGTGGGTTCAAAAATTCAAAGTTCCCATTGAGAGGTTAGTAGTCTCAACCCCTACTTTCTAAAACCATTAAAACAAGACAGTATGATGGCCAGAGCTAGACCCAGGCTTAAAGGGTAACCTCAGTCTGACAATCAGCAACAAGGTACACTCCAGGCTCACCTTAATACATTCCTGCCAGCTTGCAAGACTGATGGTACATGCATGACTGTCCCATTAGGTGGGTGGCTTTTTGTTAATTTTGTTGGTAAAAAGACCAATAAAAGTGATTAGATTCACTTGTACCACTAGTTTACACACACACAAGACATACAAATTATGATCCCGTTATAAAGTTGCTAATTCACAAATCCAAGTACACTGAGGTATACTGAGTTAACTATGTAAAGTCACAACAGTATCATTCTAATGAAAACAAGTGCCAGAAAAAATGCCAAGAAAAGATCCCTTTTGCAGACTAGGTGAATCACAAAAACTCCTGACAAATTACCAATTCAGCTCAAAATGAGCTAAACTAAAACCCCATCACTTCTTCAAAGACGTTTTTGCAGTCAAGGAGAATTTGGTACTTGTATTATTGATTTTTTTTTGAAATCTAAGTGAAGCATTTAATGTTTCTATTAAGTTTTATCTTGCCTGTTCAAACTTAGCAAGTTAACGACAGCCCTAAGCACACCCATAAAGAAGGTCATTGGCAAATTAGTGAGTACTCATAGGAAGAAGAGGGTACTAAAAGTCTGTTAGATGAGTAATAGTAAAGAGGATTGGACACATTTAGGCTGCAGAAGCCTTGAGAAGTCTGTGTTACCTGTCCAAAAAACACATGAAGGGCTCCCCTGTAGCATAGCTAGATGGTCTCCTTAACTCAGGGGTGGAAATAGAGCCAACAGGTGGGACTCGAGAGGCAACCTTATTATTCAGACCATTTTCTAACATTGAGTTTCCACAGGCTTAGCAACCAGGGTCTTCTGCCACTGGGAGTTGTCAAGTAGCACCTGGCTGATACTAGCCATGAAGAAGGCTATTAGAGTGGTTGATCAATACAGGACAAAGGATTCTAAATGACTAATTCCATCGATATTTACATTGATACATGAAGGTTGGGAAGTTCTGTAACATTAGCACCAGATCCAGAAAATCCCTAAAGATCTATAGGTATAAAGAGTAAAAGACCTTTAGGTATTTTTTTTGGGGGGGGAGGGGACACTGTTATTTCTGTGGAAGAACTTCTTCTAAAAACTTATTAGTACATGCTTGCAAAATTACTTTCATTATGGGGAATTGGTATATATATGTAACACATCTCAATTTTTCCTCTTCCCCTCCACCCTTCCCTCCTTTTCTGCTGGCATCAGATTCATTTATTTGTAAGTTCTTATAAAATTATCATACATACAGGTTAAGAGCAAAACTAACAAGCCAAAGAATGCAAAATGTATAAGACAATTATAAAATAAAGGTACATTTTTAGAATTGTCCATGCGGGATTACAATAACTTTTTTTCCTCTTTCTTCCTACTGTCTTTTACTTTGAACTTTATTTTCATATTGAGCTTCTCACATAAGAGAAACCATGCAATATTAAGCTCATGTGTCCAACTTACTTTGCTTAACATTATTGTCTCAAGATACATCCATTTTCTTACAAATGACTTAAATATTCTTTTTATGGCAGAGTAGCACTCCACTGTGTAGAAATACATTTTCTTTATACATTCATCTGCTGATGGACACCTAGGATGCTTCCAAGATTTAGCTATTATGAATTGTGCCACTATAAACATTGGGATGCATATATCACTGTGACATGTCTTTAATTCTTTTGAGATGATAACTAAAAGAGGAATAGTTTGATCAAATGGAATTTCTTTTTTGCTTGCTTTGAGGAATCACCATACTGATTTCCACTGTGGTTGTACCAGTTTATAGTACCACCAACAATGAAGAAGTTCCTATTCCCCTCGGCCTCAGCCACAGCCTCTCCAGCATTTATTTTTGGTTGAATTCTTGATGATAGCCATTCTTTTTGAAGTGAGATAGGATCTGAGTGTTGTCTTAATTTGCATCTCTTGAATGGCCAGTGATGTTGAACATTTTTTCCACGTATTTGTTAGCTGTTTGCACTACTTCATCAGAAATATCTATTCATTTCACATGTCCTTTTTTGTTTTTGAGTCTTTAAACTTGGGGAGGGGTCTAATTATTTGAGTTCTTTATATATTCTAGATACTAGTCTTCTGGAATACAGGCTTCTATGAAGGAAGAAACTTAGGGGCTATCTATATGCACAAATAAGCAGCTCTACAAATAAGCAGCTTTTTTTTTTTGAAAGTCACCATGGGAAAGACAATAGGACTGAGCAAAATTTGTGAACAGACCTGTTCCTGCTATTTCCTCTGCACCTGTATTAATCCTGCTAGTGACCTACATAGTACATTCTGGGGGGGGGTTGTAATTTTTGGTGATGGGGATTGAACCTTGGATCTTGTGCACATAGGCAAGCATCCTC